>NAJN01001235.1:0-12884 GCA_005059845.1 Cryomyces minteri
GAGGGAAGTGGGAAGTGGGGTCGAAGATGTAGATAGGAGCGCCCTCCGCGACGCGGGCGCGCATCAAACGCGCCGTGACTGCGGGATTGGACCTTCCGTTACGGAATGGGGAGTCGCTCAGCTACTGGCTACTTGTAACGCGACACGGAGACTAGAAAGCACACGAGAACCAGGCCATCCCAGTTCCCTTTGACACAAGGAAACCCCAGATCTGCGTGCTTCCGCTGAGGTGGCAATTGGAAAAGCGAGAACGACAGTGAAGGGAAAAAGGGCGCGCTAAACCAGGAACCCCCCCCCTCCCCTATGCGTCCATGATACATGTAAAACCCCACCCTTCTCCCTCTCCCTCCCTCTTCTTCCCGCCAAAAACAAAACACACACTCTCTCTTCCCTCCCCCTACTGCGCCTGCCTCCACGGATACGCGCTCTCGCCGCTGGGCGCGGGCGTCGGCGGCGGGAACTCGCCCGGGACGTGCAGCTGGGCGATGCTCATGTTGGTGTCGTGGCGGAGCACTTTGGGGAACAGGCGGCCGGTCGGGTGCGCGCCCTCGGCCTCGAGGCCGCCGATCTTGGCCTCTTGCGGCACGCCGCGCGAGCGCAGGTAGTCGCTGGGGTCGGCGGCGATGTAGGTCGCGGCGGGCGTGGCGGCGTCGTGTGCGGAGGAGGAGGAGACGGGGACGGGGAGGGGGAGCTTGCTGGGCGGTGGGTGGGCTGGGGAGGAGGAGGAGGAGGTGGTGGTGGTGGTGCGGTTGCTGTCTTCTCGTTCGCTATGCGACGGCTGTGCTTTGGCCGATGGAGAGGTGTCGGTGAAGGCGAGGTCGGCAACGTCACGAGTCTTCTGCTGGGAGTCGTTGCTCGTCGACGGAGAGTTGCCCATGAAGGCGATGCCGGACGGTTTTCTGGTTCGTGGGTTGTTCGGCTCTGTGCTGGTGCGAGAGGAACCGTCGGGCTCAGCAACGCCGGACGTGTCAATACTTCGTTGGTTTCGCCCTGTGCTGGCAAACGAGGAACCACCGGGGAAGGGAACGGCTGAGGCGGTACTAGCGGCAGCGCTGTTGTTGCGGGAGCGAGCCTCGCTTTTCGGTGGAACGGGGATGGGGTTGACATTTTCGACATCCTCGATGTACTCGCCCTTTGGCAGCCCGGTGGGTGCGTCAGACTGCTGCTCATAACGTTGTGGTTGCTGTCGTTGGCCTTCTTGCTGGTCGTGACGCTGTTCCTGCCCCTGCTGCTCTTGCTGCTGTTTCGGGTGACGGCGATAAGCCTCAGTTCCTATCACTCCAGCGGCGGCGCCTCCAGCAGCAGGCGCCAGCCAGTCACCGTATGTGCTATTGTGCCTGTTGTAGTCAGGCTGCGCGCCTAAAAAAGAGTTCTCCTGCGGGGCTGGGGCTTGCTGTTGGTCGAGCATGGCGTTTGGAGCGTCCGAAGCTGGTTGTTGCACGGGCATGGCGTACGTTTGGGTAGTGGGCGGCCCTGCGTCTCTTGCAGCATAATCAGGCTGTCCGCCTAAAAAAGAACTCTGCTGCGGTGCTAGGGCTTGCTGCTGGTTTGGTATGTTGTCGTAGGCGTGGGCGTTCGAGACTGCTTTCTGCTGCATGGGCGTGGCGTATGCCTGAGTGGTTGGTGGTGCTTCCCTTTGGGGATAATCCGGCTGAGTACGAGGGGCGCTTGTCTGCTGTAGTGTAGCGTCAACTCGGGGATCTACTTTGTTCATCATGTCCGATTTGTGCGGTCCACTCGTCTCACGATTCTTCATCTTCTCAGTTTCAGGTTGAACTCGGGGGTCAGTGACGTTCGGGACATTGCTCTTGTGCGGGCCAATCGTTTTGGATGCCGGATCTTCCTCTGTCAGCCCTGCACGGCGGCCGCCGGCCACGCCTTCGAGTTCGTATGGATTCTCGTCGCGTCTTTCGATCTCTTGATGTGTGGAGTTGCCAGGGAAGGGGACTCCGCCAGATGCAGCAGCCGCTCCTGTACCAGCAGCCGCCGTCGCAGCAGCAAGCTCACGATCTGGATCGGAACTTCCGGTGTCACTTGATGGCGATAGTGGGGCTTGCAAGTGGCGGTTCACTTGTAAGTCAGACGGGAACCGCCCCCCTGGATAGGAGTCAGTTTGTGCTTGTTTGTCACCCGCCCCTGATTGTCATCACGAAACAGGTACGACGTACTCACCTGGCTGGGGACGTTGTGGAGGCTCTTCGGGCGCCTGGCCGACCACCGAGGTGTGAGCTGAATAAGGCACTGCATCCGCTTCGTCCTCTTCCATGCCATCACTGCTTACGGACATGGCCTTCTCGCTCGTGCCGCTGACACTTCGGGCATGCTTTCTCACAAACGCGTTGCGCTCTTCGCCGGTCTTCTCAGTCAAAGCCTTGATGTCTTCGAACCAAGCGAGCATTGTGTCGTAAGACTCTGCTCTGAAGACCCAAGCATGGCCGCGGTGCATGGAACCCGTTTGACGACCTTTGAGCATAAACTTGTGCGAGGAGGAACTTGGCTCGGACTTGGATCCTAGCTTTTGGTCGGGCAAGTACAGCGACATGACAGGTGGTTGAGAGTATATCCGGTCGGCCGACTTGAATTCGTGAAGGTGAGTCGGCGACAGCACGTACCTATGCATCGTGTCAGCTCGACGTTCCTCATGCGTCACTTGATGGTGCTTACCATCCAGGGGTATAGCTTTTCAGGTATTTGCTCTTGCGCTCCAAGTTGCCAGCTCTCACCTCTGCAGCAGCTGGATGGTGCTTGCCAGGGTACTCCAATTTCTCGGCATCCCTCAATGGCATTCTGGGGTTCACGAAGTGCGGGTCATGCTCGACGAAATTGTTCCACTCCATGTCTCTTGGTAGCGCAAGAGGACCGGAGCGCAGGCTCTCCACGGCACCGTATGCATCGTCCGCTCCCCGCTTCAATATGCCCGCGAGTGCGTTGTACGCTTTCTGGATCTCTCCCACTACGATGGACTCGAGCTCTCGGCCAGAGCTTTCGAGGTTGAGGTACGCCTGCAGAACAAGCAGTTAGTTCGCGTTTTGCACCTTGTGCTTCGCACTACGCTACGCCTTACCCTGTGAAGATAGTTCTCTTCGTCAATCTGCTTTTCCACCTGGCGATCGACCTGCAGCCGTACTATGAACGGGTCGTTCTTTCCAGCCGCTGCAGCAGGAGCGCTGTCCACAGCCGCTAGCGCCTCTTGAAGTGCGGCGACTGCTCTCCGCGTGCCTTCTTTCTCCTTGTCTACGGAGTTCTTGAAGTCGCCCGAGAGTGATTTGATCTCCTTAATCTTCTGGCCAAGGTCACTCCTGAGACCGCTGAGCGCAGCGACGACATCGCTCTCCATGTCTCTGGCTTTGTTTGCCTCGACTAATGAGTGCTTGTGGAAATCACGAAGAATGCGGGTTGCATCGTTGAGGCCGCCATCCGTAATGAACATGGTGGGAGCTTCAGTATTGTTGATCACATTGGACACTTTAAGGAGTGCTTTCGATTGGTGTTCGTACGAAGACTGAACCTCCCGAAAGTATGTGATCAGGTTCTTGAGCAAACCTCTCCATGCTGAATACAATCAGTTAGCTTCGCTCACTGCATGTCTTGCTACGCGCCAGCTTATGGTCGCAGCCAAAGCAGGATCTTGCAATCGAGACCCATCGCTCACCTTGAAAGCGGTTCGCCAGAATCTCTGTCGGGGTCCCCGTGGTCGGAATAGGCGTGTGGAAGGGGCTGTCGTACAACTCTTGGTCGATCGAGTCGTGCTGAATATGGACAGCCTTGGTGCTATCGGCGCGACTTCTCGTGCTACCATCCCTTTTCAAGCTCGACTTCCTGGCAATGGAAGACTTCTTCTTCAACGTTCCGCTGCGCGAAGGTACTGTCACAGGCACAGCAGTCGAAGCTATTGACGCGGACCGGTTGCGACCGGTTTCGCGCGCGGATTCGTGGACCGAGGAATGGTCACCAGCGATCGCGGTCTCTTGTGGTTGCGCTGCTCGAGACAGTGGCGATTCTTCATTCGAGTTCCCGGGTGTCTGCGCAAAGTCCGCGACGCCGCTGTTGCCCGGGCCATAGCCCTTCTCCAGATGCGCGCCGGCGGGTGTCGGTACTGCGCCGTGTGCAGCATGCGACGGGGTCTCCGGTCGCGAGGCCATGGGGTCTGAAATCGTCCGTGTTGCTGTCTGCGCGCAAACGAAGAGCCGTTGGACTGGCGGCGGCTTGTAGGATCTAGATCAGCGAGATGGAGACGACGGCAGAGGATGAGATCACGATGAGAGGGCAGGAGAGCTGCAGGTGGGACGGAACGGGTGGAAGGAGTGGGACAAGCTCATGGCAGTGGAATGGCCGGCGAGACGGGCGGAGGCTGGGAGTGGGGAGCGGGGAGCTGACGTACCGCGTGTCTCTCGAACGCCCAACCCCAGCAAAGCCCAGGCAGGAGGGTCTTGTCTTGGGGTGTTGGAAGCTGTCGGACAGAGAGCACACCGGTAAATTAGTTGGCAGCCTGGTGTCACTCGAGCAGTGCCACTGAGCTTTCCATTGGTGTCCGCCGCGAACTGGCCAGTGAGCTGCCGGGAGCGACGTTTGGTTGCAGTGGCAAGCGCAATCGCCATCGCAGTCGCAGTCGCAATCTCCCGTGTCGCTTCACACCTTCACACCTTCACACGCTCCACCGGCACCGCATCCATCACCGTTCGATCGACGTTCCACTCGAATGAATGAGCCTCACGTGATGAGCTGTTTCTGCCGAGTATCCCGCCGGGAGCATCGCTGGTTGGGCGCGTCGGGTGTCGTGGCGCACGATGTAGTTGGGGTGGAAACAATTAGGAAACAGGGAGTTGGCAGACGCGTAATTGGGCTAGGTGGAAGTCTGCTGCAAGTACATCAAGCATGTAATACAGCGCCGTCGACGACCATTCAGTCCAGATCGTCTGCGCTCGTGCTCGCCCTCGCCGTCGCGCCAGCCTTGGGATAGAAGTCCAACTTCCCCCCTGCCTGCAACACGCCTACCCTATCGTACAGCGTCCTCGCCCTGACATACGGGTCGAGTCTCCAATAGTTCGACCTCAGCTGCTCCGCCAATCCCGTCCTCTTCTCGCCCACGCCCGCCTCGCCCCGCATCCAAGCCACGGTCGCGCTCTCGTAGCTCCTGACCAGCTCCGATCGCTCGGTCTCCAGCTTCTGCCGCGCTGCCGTGTCCTGCATCTGCGCGTTCTCACCGGCTTTGGGCTCGACGTACTGGTAGCTCCATTCCTCGTGGCCGCCGAGCTCTTTGATGATCTGACTGCGGGGCACGAAGGCTTCGAGCTCCTCGTTGGACGAGGTGAAATGCACCTTGCTGGCTACCACGGGGTCGAGCCAGCCTTTGATGATCTTCCATATCCCTGTCTCCATGTTAGCTGCATCTGCACGTGATTGACTCGACTGCGGGACCAGGGCGCAGGCTTCTGATTGGCAGTCGTGTGTAATGGGCGTTTGCTAACCCTGAAAAATCCATGGGGACTTGTGGACGAGGACAGAGCCCAGAGACTCGGGGTAATTGGCTTCAAAGCACTTTATCATAAACTTCACGGGTGTGTAGTCCTGAGTCAGTGTCAGCGAGGCACGTCTGCCGTTGAGGACGGATCGACGTACCATGTTTGCCATTGAGAACCCAGTCATGTCAAAAACGATGGTCTGCCGAGCGTCAGTCGTGACGAAAGTAGAGGGTAGTTACGGCGCTCACAGCAGTATCCACGGGTGGCCTCAGCATCATCCTAGCAGTCTCTATTGTGTAGACCGTAAATCTTTCCAAACTAGCCTCGCTCTGCTCTCCCTGCTTATGCAGCCGGACCCTGACAAAGCACATTGGTCTGCCATCCTTGTCCACGCCATGCAAAAAGCTCTTGCCCATCCGGATCTGAGACATGAAGTCCTCTCCCTCTCTTCTCGTCGCCGCAGCTGAACTCTTTGCGTCCTCCAACGAGCCCTCTTCGCCTCGCTTGACAATGTCGTCGTCGACGTGCATGTCTTCGCTTCGCCAGTGCATGGTCGACACAAGCATGACCAGCGCGTTCTGGACGTCCCATTTCCGCGCGCGCAGGAAGCGGAGCAGAAGGCCGTCCGGATGATCGTGCTTGACCATGCTCCAGAAAGCCGCACGCAAGGCTTCGGGTGTTTGAGATGCTAAAGCCTTGTGGAACTCTTTCGTTTGGCCGTGTTTGTCCTCGTCCTCCGATATGGCTGGCGAATCCGCGTCCCCTTCCGAGTCATGGTGCTTTTTTCCAAACAAATGGAGACGGCTTTTCTTCTTCTTCCCGCTCCCCTCATCCTTCAAATCTGCGGACGATATGTGCGCCGTGCTTGGCGTGCTCGTGCCCGATATTGATCCATTGGGTTCATGCAATACGCCAAAGACTTTCAACGTCGCCTGCCAGAACTCTTTGAGCTTGGCTTCCTGATCTGGAGTAAGATTTCCTGGTCTCCCAGGTGGTATCTCTGTCGGCATACCGGGGTATCTGTCCGTCTCTAACGGTGTATATGTGATAAAAGGTTCGTTCTCTGCGACGGCTGACTCGTCGGCGCTGCGACTGTACTTTTTGACAAGATATCCGGCGCCAATGCTCAGGCTAATAGCAAGTGCTACAGTGAGGTAGTCAATCCCACTCTTGCTATGTGCGACTGCTGGGCGTGCGACCCCGTGAACGGGTTTCGATTGCGTAGTCGAGATCCCTCTGCACGTAAGCAGAGCACGTGGTCGACAGCGGCTTGTAGGACTTGGAAATACAGGTATCGCGAATGTATATCTACGGGGAGTGGTGAGGATGTTGCGACAGAAAGGACGCATCTATGTTCCCAGGTTGACGGATGCGCCGGATCAGGACATGGAGAAGTAGCGGGTGGAAAGGACGGCTTTGAAAGTACCAGTACACAAGGTCATAGAAGAGGCATGCAAATAGAATCTGTAGGTAAGGATAGCCTCTGCAGGAGGTGATGGAGAGGGCTGAGGTGTGGTCAAAATGATCGTCATGGATGGAGGGGTGTGTCCCTTGCAGCTCGGCAAGATCCAAGCGCCTCCTCCGACTGTTTACTTAGTACAAAAATCACAGCATACTACCGACGCGACAATCGGTAACCATTACGCCTCCGTCTTCGCACCCTCTCAATCAACCACGTCCCTAAACCGGTAGAGACGTTCATTTCACAATGGCCTCGACAACCCCAACAACGGCCCACCACACGCGCACAACCTCCCGCAACGTTCCTCCCCCGCCGCACCCAACCACGCCCCTTCGCCCTCCCTCCCGCACTTCCCTTCGGGAGTCCTCCCACAAGCACACTTCGAGCCAGCAATTCAGCAGCAGCGCGACATCTCACCCACTTGATGCGCTCGAGCCCGCGTTTGCAGAGCTGTCGGACAGCATGGCCGATCTGGAAGCCAACTTCATGCACTTGCAGCTGCTGCACGAGAGCCTGTCGCGCTTCAGCGAGAACTTCGCCGGCTTCTTGTATGGGCTGAACATGAACGCATTTTGTGTTGATTTTCCAGAGGCGCCGGTTGCGGAGTCATTCAGGAGCTCGAGGAGGGAGGAAGAGAGTTATGGGGCACGGGCGTCGGCGGGAGGAGGAGGAGGAGGAGCGCAGCAGCGGTTTGGGCTGGGGGAAGATAGTAGTAATGATCCGGACGCAACGTTCTTGTGAGTTGCGTTGCATTGCGATGTTGTGGAGGCTGCAGGATTGTGAAGCTGATGTGAAGTGTCGTGTTAGAACGACCGATACTTCGTTTGTGGAGAACCCACCCACGTCTTCGAGACCCGCGTCGAAGTTCTCCGCGCCGCCAGCACCGGGCTCACGGATTGCATCGGCTGGGCGTGGAGCGCCGAGAGGAGGCACAGGACGAGGTGGTGGTGCAGCTCGGGGAACAAGAGGGAGTGGCTTGGCCAGGGCGAGAGGTCGAGGCATAAGATAGATGTGTGTTACAGCAAATACCCATGAGCGAAAGCAACGGTAAAAAGTGTCAGACTTGGAGATCACTTCCATCAAAGGCAAGTCAGCGAACAGTCAGGAGCTGCACCCCGACTGAACCGGTCCGCAGTAGCTCGAAGCAATCCCTCTCGATACTACAGCGTGGGCCGAAGCAGTGGTTACTCCGATAATCAGTCAGCTAGGTAGCGTACTGTGGTTGTGGCGCTCTGCTTGGTGGTGGTGCTCTCCAGAAACAGAATTTACAGCGTCGTCGAATCGAGAGACATGAGACCTTGACAACCCGGGCTATAGAGCAACGTCCACGAGCTGATCTGATGTACAACTACATGCTTTACTGCACAGCTGCTGTATAACATTACACTAGCCGAAAGAAGTCAGCCAGACCATGCACGTAGACTGCCTGTGAGCGCTCAGACAGCCACGTCTTGCAGCAACGCTGGGGTTCAAAAGCAAGTATAGTAGATATGCGCCGTTCCTTTATAAGGGTCGTAGACATTACGCATTACATAAAAGCTGTCGAACGCTTGCGCGCTGAAGTATGATACCAGAATCTGACTGTGGCCAGAAACGCCATGATCGTGTGCGCTGAAAGGAGTGGACGAAACGCTGCAATGGTATCGTAGGTCGTGATATCATAGCCCGTAAAATCACCTATAGCAAACGCCCCTGTACGTAACGCGATGCTTCTTCAGAAAAAAAGACGTTGAGAGCAGTCAAGCAAGAGACGTCGAGGAGGCAATTGAAAGCTTGCCTTCCCTGCGGAGAGCCCAGCCTTTGATGGCCACGACGACGGTCGCCCACGCCATGAGCAGAGCTGTGAAGCCCATGGTAACGGTGAAGATGAACATTGCGTCCAGTCCGTACGCTTCCAACGCCTCGACCGTGTTTTTGTTGCTGCCCATGAAAATGAGACCGCCAGAAATGAGGCAGAACGCGCAGACCAGCTCGCTAGGCGGTCTCGACGGCATGTGTGACGTTGGCGGCGAGAGATACATGAGGAGGTATGTGACTGCGCGCGCGAGGGCCGCGCCGACAAATAGCGTGCCCCATTGCTTGTGGACCATGGTAGAAACCATGGAATGTTGGTGGTGCGACGACATCATCAAGCCCAACAGGAGGATGACGAGCCCTGGAAGCGGGTTGAGGGAAATGCGATAGGTTTTGGGTTCCCGCCACTCCTCGTCTTGAGATACCTGTTCGTCCTTGGCGGCCAGAACGCTGGAGTTCAAGAGATCTCGAATTCTGCGCGACTCGACGAGCATGCCCAACAAGCCGCCGCCAAAGAACATGATCGTGATGCTCACGTGTTCCAGGTCCTGAGCGCTCCACGCTCCTCCCCATGCACCGAGGTGCTCGAGGAAGACGTTCGAAGCACCATAGAAAAAGATAAGAAAGGACTCCGTGAACTCGGCAGACGGAGCGCGGGAGATTCTGCCATTAATCGAAGGCTTGATATTCCACGCCCAGCCATACTCGGAAAAACAGCCTGTCCAGCGGCCTAATGCGACAAACCCATACCAGAAGAAGATGCCGCCCTTGACAAAGTGGGCAAGCCCGCCAAAAACGTCGTTGCCACGCTGTATCTGGTCAGTCCTCATCCGTGTGCGTTCATGATAGGCTGACATACGAAGATACCACCGTACACCACAGCACCTGAAGCAAGACCTAGGAAACCAAGGATGAGTACAAACCGTTCGACAACGGAGTGCAAGACGTGCACTACGGTCGTTACTCGACCGAATGCGATGCGAGGGGCTTTGCGCGAAAGCAAGCGATCAACCGCTGTATTGCGCAAGAACCCGCGTTTCTCGGCATCTTCGTCGTCATCAAAGCCTTCATCGGAATGGTAGTGGTCGCGGATTTCGGGCAGATCCTGAGGTACCGACTCAAGACTGTGTGAGCGAGAGTCACTGCACAGCGAAGCCGAGTCGCGTTCCGTTCCTTGGCCCGAATCTCGTGACCACCTGCCCTCATCCGGCATGCCTAGACCCTGCACTCGCTGGTACTGAGCTAAGGCTTGTATATCCACAGCCTGCGAAGGACGGGTCGTAGCAGAAACGCTCTTCGTCCGCTTCTTGTATCGGCCTAGAATTCCCATCGCAACCCATGCCACTGCTATCCAAGTCACTGCCCAACCAGCCTTGTTGTGAGAGTTGTTCTCGTACAGATCTGGTGTCTGATGGCGGTAAATGACACCAGCAAGCATACCAAATGCGTTGACTAGGAGGAACGAGGTCTGCGCAGGTATGGTGAATCGAGACCGAGCTATACTAAACATTACAGCTGGACATTGGTCAGTCACAGTCGATGCAATAGCGTGTCGATTCGAGCAACGGACCTACTGGGAGCACCACAACCCACGCCAATAACCATGAGAAAGATGTGCCCGTACATTGGTCCGGCGTGCTCGGATACACTGAAGTAGCTCGGTGGCGCTAAGGGTACCGCATGCGTACTGTTACTTGTGGAGTTGCCATGACCTATATGGGCGCTAGCCACATTCATGGCGGAGGAGGCATCGTGTCCATGAGCGACTGCAAGAGGTAGAGCCCCAAGCAGGAGCGCTGCGCTGGCTGCGTTGAGTATGCGCCCAGTCTGCATGTATCTCAGCGTCTGGTGGTCGCTCCAAGCCACTTCCTGGTTTGCTCCGCGGTGCTTTCTGTTTCTTCACGATGTGGTCTGAGACGTGGGAGTATGGTTCGAAGAAGGTTGTCGAGATCGGAAAGCTGCCAAGAAGGTGCTTTCCTTGGCCAAGGTGTAGCGTTTGTGTTGAGATATACTCGCAGCGACGCGAGCCGGACAGGGCGCCACCCACTTATGAGGAGATTCCGCCATGCCGATTCCACCGCTGTCGGCGCGGATATCCGAATGCCTCAGACGAGCCAGGGAGCATGTCGGCATTGCGATCCAATTCCGTGCTGTCGGCGGTGACGTCTGCTCGGTTTGCGAAGGATGATGGGACCAAGCTCCGGCGCTCCAAGACTTCTCGTCACCAAAACACCAAACTTTCTTCTAGCTTCCGTCAAAGCCGCTCAGCACTCACGCCTTTGCTTAGAAACCCCCTTGTTGTGCGCGTTCCGAGCCAATGAACCGCTGCCGCCTGACATAAGAGGTGCAGTTGTAGTGTGTGATCTGTCGACCACGATGAATGCATACCTTACCTTACAGTATTGCCTGACTCCGCGTGACCGTGAGATCACTCCATCACGACTCACATGGCAAAGGCCCTTCGCGTGCGGCCGTGTGCTCATTCGCACTCGAGGTCGGAACTCTACACAACACAGATGCAGGGGACAGTGACCGTCGTGTCTGGAGAAGCACCACTCGAGGGCGTCTTCTGACTCGCACTCCCGATCGTGCATGTCGTGAGTTTTAAGTAGAGCAGGGCTTGCCGAGTTTTGAGCCTCCCGCGACAATCCGGTTCGCGCTTTCGCCCTCGGCCTGTCCTGCCTAGCGTAACGTCAATCGGCAACCGGATATGCCATGCTCCGTGGCATCCATACTGTCTGCCAAGGACCGGAATGGAAGTGTTGGAGCGTGCGAGTGAACACCCGCGTGTTGATGGCGAGGTAGCGTTTCACTGGCTGAAGGGTGGCCAGCAATCGGGATCTGTTTGCTCGGGGATGACTCGGTCAATGGAAGAGGCTTAAGCAGACGACACAATGAGGGGCTGGAATCCAACGGGAACTCGTGATTAGGCCAAGGACATGTTCCAGGTCGTTGTTGTTGTTGTTGGAACTGCGAAGCCGTCGAACTTCGCGCTGGATGAATGCACTGGATGAGGAAGAACCATAGGGTTGGGAGATGCGTGTGAAATAATCGTCAGGCCCTACTACAAGGCAGCGTATTGACGCCGGCTCCGTTACGCAATACAGTTTCTAAGGTAGACGCAATCATTGATTTGATTAAGAGTCCGGAGACTGAAACGTATGACCGAGCCCTCTTGCGCGGTTTGTATGAAGAACGAGCAGAGGAAGGTTAAGGGTATCTCCAACTATCCAGCAACAACGCCTTTGCAATGGCATGCCCAACTGCCACAATGTCCCTTTCCTCTTCGCGACATCAATGCTCTGCACAGGCGGCCGTGCCATCACTGCGACCTGGCTGGTACGTCAGCGCTTCCCATCACATGACTGTGCAGCTAGGTCCAGCAAGGTCTGGAGTCTGGCCTCCCACCAGTCCAGGCCCTTCTGCTTCACTGTTTTCTCTCCGCTTAGCGTCAATCTCCTTCCGGAAGTGTATCCATAGGAAGTCCGCCAAAGCGTGGTCGAGGTTGTCTGCTGCAAGTCAGTCCCATGATGTTCGTGTTAAGTACCAACGGTATTAAAAAATCGACAAGACTCACCAAAATCGGCGCGCATAACTACGTCTTGCCTGCACATCGGACATAGCCTTCTCCCCTCCTCTTGCATTCTGATGCAACACATTATGCAGAAGATGTGGCCACAATGAAGCTTGATCGGCCGCCAAGCAAGGCCATAGCAAACGGGACAGGTATATGGTTCTACCAGCGGGACGATCGGTATCAATTCTTTCGATACTTGATAGCAGATGGCTTTCGCGGTATGCTGCGTTAAGACAGATTTCGGTGCCAGAGCGGAAGGGAATGTCGTTGCGACCCCGAAAGCAGTACGCTTGTCAAACTCTGAACCAGTCAGTACGTACATCTTTGTCTAGGAAAACCAGCGGAAGATATACATACTCTTCAGTATCTTACTCATTGCCTTCAGGTTTAGCTCGTGAAAATGCATGTTCTGGAGCACACTCCAATTGATCTGCATGAACTGATCCAAGGCGGCCCTGCTGTCCCTTTTCTTGAATCTTTGGACCACATCGTTAGCTTTCAGCTCGGCAGAAAAGTGTTCCAGCTGTCTCTTTGCGTCTTCGTAGGTGCGCTCCCCATGGTCGAGTTCATTCGTCGAAAAGAATATAGC
>NAJN01001236.1:0-12822 GCA_005059845.1 Cryomyces minteri
ATGATCGGAACACGGTGAATGCAACATGTTCAGAGTATGCTTTCAGCCTTGAGCTTTGCCCCTCTATGCTGACCCTCCAAAGCAGCTCGACAGCCGTGACCTTACGACCTTGCTTGACACATGGCATCATACAATACTAGTTACATACTGAGAATCGTCGGACAAAGAAGATGCTTACGGACTGACTCGCTCCAACCTGCGAAGAGAATCTGGGCGTCTTGCTCCTGCATTTGGGAGTATTCCAGAATGTTGAGAGAGTGACCAACAGGTCCGAGTTGGCCGTGGGCGTTGAAGCCACACGAATATACCTGTGTTGGAAGGTCCATATGACGTCCTGGCTCCCGCGCTGGCACCGGCCAGCAGCTTTCGTGTTGGGAACCGTATGGAGAGTCTGAACTCGAAGTCTTGCCGAACTTGACGACACGGTATTGAGCTCGGCGATCAGTTTGAGAGATAGAGCGTACTCAGCCACAAGAAGATCCCAGGACCAGGTCTTTCTTGGAGCAAATGGCGCTACGCCGCTCTCTGGCCTCCTCAGACCTTTTGTTTTCGGTCTTCAGGACCTTGGCTGAGCTTGACAATCAGACTGTCCTGGTCATGGCCACAGTTGGCTGACTCGGGTGAAAGACCTCATCTAGAGCGTCGCGTTCCAAACACCGGTGCACATGCCGAGCTGTAACGGATGAGTAGACGACACAATGAGCACACCATTGAAGTCACCTCACCTGCGCCATAGACGGTGTTTCCTGAGGAATGAGTAAGTCGAGGGAGGATGTGAGGGATGGGAGCCGACGTCGAGACCCACGAGCGGAGGGGCTTCCCCCGCCATTCTCTCCACACTGCAACAACAACACTTCCATTCTTTACAGTACGAGTACCTGCACCACGCTCCAACACTCCCTCACTACGGCTTCGCTTCCTTCCTCTCACAGCACGAGCTTCTTCTCCGCGGCTTTCTGCCCTCGGCTATTGTGTTTCCTATGGCTGGTCATTTGAGCAAGGCCGGGATCCGGTACCTGGAGAGATCCACGCGGACCCCATCCGGACCTCCTCCGAATGCGGGGCTCTTTTGTCGACAAGAGACTTCATATAAGGGGGATTGAACTCCTAACGATACGGCAGAGAAAGCCATTCAGACACCATCGTCTCGCAAGAAGTACTCGCAAAATCAGCCATCATGCCAAATACTAAGACCGTGAGAGTCCCGCATCTCGGAGGCAACAATAAGTGATGAGAGAGAGGGGATAAAGGGAGAGAGAGATTGTGAAATAGTATACCTCATCTTGTCCCGCACCCCCTCACTCACAACCGCCAGCAGCTCCGCTCTCACTCGCAACCCCCTTGCGACACTTCCGCAGATCGTAAGTTCCAGAGCGCGTATTCCTGCCTCTGAGACCTCGCGGTGCGCAGCTAGCACGGCGGAGGCGAGGTCGGTTATGTGGATGTTTTGGTTGGCAAGGGCGGCACGCTGGTGGGCGGTGCGGCTTTGGAGAGTGGTGATGGTTGTTGGAAGGGAAGGTGGTTGGACGACGGTGGACGAGGGGTCTGCGGGTTGTTAGTGGGACGTGGATTGTGGAAGGGGAGTAGTCTGGGAGAGTCGGGAAAGGGAAGGGGGGAGGAGGAGGAGGAAGACGGGGAAACTTGCCTAGTGGGTGAATTATGCGTGCCACATCGAGAAGAGTGTCGACTAGATACGTAGAGACGGATTTTGATATCGGACGGATGTTCTCCTGGGACAGCCGTTACTTCAATGCCCGTACCCAATCCTACTGTCTCCATAGATGTCGAGTCTCGTCTTACTGCATCAACCGACCATCGAAGTGAAAGCCGAACTTACTAGGAAGTAATGAACCTCATCCTCTACCACTGCCTCATACCCAGCATCTAGCCGTCCGCCCAACTGCGCAGCAACCACCGCTACGGCCTCTTGCAGCTAAAAACCCAGCATTAGTATCGACACCGGTGCACAATGTTCAGAGGAAAGAGAAGAGGACATTAGAAGATGAAAGGGGGAATATGGCAGAGAACGAAAAGTACGAAGAGGATGGAGGAGGGCAAAAAGGGAGACAAGATAAGGCAGAGAATGAGAGGAAGGGAGAAGTAGCAGAAGAGGACGGAGATGGAGCAACAACCAAAAACTAGAGTCTCACGTACTTCATCCGGCAGCTCATCCCCTCCCCTTCTCAGCACCCCTATACTTCCCAATCCCGCCGTCAGAATTGCCATCTTAGCACTGTCAACGCGTGCAGTACGCAGAGCCTGTCGCACATCAGCCTTCATGCACACGCACCTTCCTCCACTCGCATATCCGCCTGTCTGCATAGCCGTACAACTACAATCGTATGCCTAGCTGCATCCGCACGCCATCCGTGTCCCGTTTTTTCGACCATACTACTTCCTCGGCACTGCCCCCTCCTTTCTTCTGATCTGGTCACTGCAGCATCTGGCTCATGATTCATGTAAAAGGGAAAATCTTAGACATTTTTGCTAACCAGCCCCCTAGTCAAAGTTTTTCCATCAAAGACATGAGAAACGAGAAATGGGTCACAGACCTCCTTGACATGCTTCACCCCGCCTGGTTTGCCATCTCTACTCCTTTCTCTACTACCAGCGTACCCTCGCCGTTTGGTAGCGCCGTCCGGATCTAATTTCCTCGCCACAAGATCCTGGTGCATTCCCGCAAACAGCGGGTTCCGAGAGCGGAGTGTTGTGTCGAGTGGGAACATCATGCTGGCACATGGGGTAGCAGAGGAGAGGAGAGAAGTGGAGAGATGAGGGAGGGGAAAAGAAAGGGGGGGAGAGGTGAAGACAAGAGAGCGGAGGTAGAAGGACTGAAAGGAGGAGGACCAAGAAAAAGAAGAAGACAAGGGGACAGCAACAGAGATTCTGGAATTTGAGAATGAGAAAGGGGTCGGTTCTGTTCTTGTTCGTGATCTGCGTTTTTCCTTCAGATTGTTTCTGTTCTGGTTGTTGGCTTCTGGCCTCTGGCTTTGATGAGTTCCAGCTCTCCTCCTGGGTTCCTGGGTTCGAGGGCCGTTTAATTATGGAGTGTTTTGACTTCAGGATGTTCCTACAAAACTGGGTTGTAGTGCAGTCGCGATGGCTGCCGCGGTGGCTGCAGCACAGGTGATGTTGTCGTTGTTGATGCTCGCTTGTGAAGACTGATCCAAAGCTAAAGCCAAAACAAGGTGTGAGGATTCAACCATGGCAGTTAGTGCGCTGTTTCACAGAAGCGAGTTTTTGTTTGGGCACCTGTATGTGTGGAGAAGTACATTCTCGGAGACAAATTGTGGGTATGACTGACGTAGCTGCGTCGCATGAACAAAGTAGCTACATGTTACACCTGTCTATAATAACAGAAAATCCCGAGCCCGCAGCGCTTGAGATATCTCCCACTCCTAGCCGGGACACCTAGCGATGCTGTTCTACAATGCCCACCACCCAACGCCCTGAACACGGACTTCTACGTTACATGCCTACACCCGCCTGGTCCCACTATCCCGAATCTCCCTCCACCGTGTCATCAGCGGCGCCATCTCCTTCTCGCAGTTCCTGTTGCCGTCCCTGTTGCAGCCGTGGAAGTTGGCGACAAAGTCGCCTTCATGGTACGTGCCGTCTTTGTTGTTCGACGAGTCGCGCGAGTAGGAGTTGATGGTGCGCTGGGGAATGAGCGCGAGTTTGGCGAGGACGGTGCCATGCCACCTAAGACTATTGTCAGCACGCTTCACATTGAGAACATGGAGGGAGGGCGCAGGAGAGCGGCTTACTGCACGAGATGTTCAAGAGCGTGGCCCTCGGCTTTTTGGAAGTTGTAGCTCCGGTACAGCGGATCGAACCAGCTGTCCAGGAAATACTTCGCCCAGTCTCCTCTCCGCAGAATGAAACTCTCCTGCGACAAGCCCTCACCGTCCTGCGTGATGACCAAATCGATGCGGTCGCCCTTGAGGTGTGAGAACGTCTTGATAACGCTGTCGGGTGGGACCACGGGCTTGTCGACGATCATCAAGCTTTCGAGTCGAGCCGGACCCAGTACGTGTCGCTCGAGAGAGAGGGACGGGTTCATGATCAGTGCGTTCTGCGACAGGTAGAAGAAGAAGGTCGAGTGGGGATACAGCGTCATGGCGTGGCGTAGGGCGGGCACCTTGGACCAAGAGTCGGGCGCTGGGGGCACGCCGAGGTCGTAATCTGAAGTGTTTGTGAAGAAGGTCGCGTAGCCTGTACGAAGGAGGAGCGAAAGGTCAGCGTGTTACTCCAAAAGCCGCCCTCTATTTCTTGGAAACACAGTAGCGTAGTGAAGACAGGACGCACCATGTCTGAACGCATAGTCTTTTCGGTTGTCGAGTATATTGGCAATAGACGCCGGACTCGCTCTCCTGTCAATTGTGGTGACAAGCACGACTGGCGGTGTTCCCGTCGGGATCTTGCGTGTGCTCGACGAGCGGAACAACGTCGAGAGCAGCCATATGGAGAAGAGAGCGCCGGCAGCAACCAGACCCAGGAGTTGTAGGCGACTGCGCCGGAGATACTGTGACTTCGGCGACCTGGCGGCATAGGGTGGGGGGTTGGAGGTTTTGCGAGGAGCGTATGCGAAGTGCATTGTTGGGGGGAGCGGTTGTTCTTGCCTCGAAAGGAGCGGACTCGGTGGGCAACAAGCTGGTAGTGGTGTTCAATCGTCCATCACCACCACCGCGAGCGTCTCTCGTTACAAAAGTGCGAGGGAGATGCCTTGAGTGAAGGGCGAACTTCAAGATCCCCTTGTCCTAACTTATGTGGCTTCCTCAGGGTCCCTCAGGGTTCCTCAGGGTCCGGTGTCAGCAGAAGCCGATGCAGCGAAGTTCCGCCGACAGGGCTTGGCTTGTCCGTCTCTCACAAAGGTCTACTCCGTCTTACGGATCACCACAACGACTCAACCACAGGCTCCTGCGTTGAACTCGACCCCGAACAGCACCTTCTACAGCGCCAGATGTCGCTCCTCCAGAAGAGAGGTTCCCGGGGACGGTCGTTGGTGCTTTCGGGTACTGATGTGTGCGAGATGCCTACCTCCCCTACCTGTACCTTACGGTAGCTCTGCCATCGCGCCAACACGACCAATCGGAGATTGCTCCTGCGCACTCGAAAATAGGTCCGACTTGAGTATGACGGCACTCTTACCTCGTTGTGTAGAAACACCAAGATTCCCATGCCGTGATGTCCACCATGATTGAAACCTCCATCTCACACTCACTCAGATACGTCCCTTGATCTGCACCAGCTCACTCTCCTACTCTCTACCTACACCTTCTTCACCTCCGATTGCAACGAGCATGACGGTAGACTCGGTCCTCCAGCTGAAGTGCAGCTGCAACCAGTATCCATGGGGGAAGAAGGGCTCAGAGTCCCTAGCAGCGCGGCTGGCCGCCAAAACACCCGGCTGGGACGAGAATGACAAGGGAAACAAGACTGACTTCAAAATCGACGAAGAGAGGTTCTATTCGGAGATGTATGCTGTGTGCTGTCAAGGCATATTCCAGGACCCCTCTCTAATCGGCATCTTCTTAGGTGGATGGGCACATACCCTGTTCTCCCGTCATACGTTCTCTCCACCGGGGAAGACCTGCAGGATGTAATTGACAAGAACCCGGACGAGCTGATTGGCAAGGGTGTAATGAACAAGTTTGGTCACACGAAGCTCCCTTACCTACCTAAGGTGCGTCAAGTCACCCTCAAACTGTGGTGTCAGTATGTACTGATCACCACTAGGTCCTCTCCATCTCAAAAGCACTCCCGCTTCAACTCCACCCGAACAAGGAGCTCTCCGCCAAGATCCACAGCAAAGACTCCGAGAAGTTCACAGACCCGAACCACAAGCCCGAGATCGCCCTCGCCCTGACCAAGTTCGAGGCCTTCTGCGGCTTCAAGCCTCTCGACCAAGTATCAAAGCTCGTGCACCTCGAACCACTCAAACAATTCCTCCCCGCCGTGCAGAAGCCCTCGTTCGACGACATGACGCTCAAGCACTTCGTCAACACCGTGCTGAAAGCCGACGAGGACACGATCGCCAAGGTGCAAGAAGAGCTGAAGAAGCTCCCCAAGGCTAGCTTCGGCGGCGACTCGTACATCCCGGACCTGATCCCGCGGCTACAGAGCCAGTACGAGAAGACAGACCCCGGCACCATCGTAGCCCTCATCACAATGAACTATCTGGTCCTCGACCCGGGCCAGAGCATCTACATCCCCGCCGACGGCATCCACGCCTACCTGTCCGGCGACATCATCGAATGCATGGCGCGCAGCAACAACGTGCTGAATGTCGGCTTCTGCCCGGCCGCCGACCGCGACTCCGCCGACCTCTTCTGCTCCGTGCTGACCTTCAGCCCGCACTCACCCGACGAAGCACTCCTCAAGCAACAATCCTACCCCGGTAGCGTCTCCGGCAAGACGAATGTCTTCAAGCCGCCCATGTCCGAGTTCAACATGCTGACGACCGAGCTGGGCGCTGGCGAGAAAGAGACCCTGAAGCCGGTCAAGGGGCCCGGCATCATGATTGTGACGAAGGGCGCGGCGACGATGAAGGCGCAGGGGAAGGACTTTGAGCTCAAGGAGGGCGCGATCTTCTTCATTGGCCAGGGCGTCGAGACGAGCTATGAGGCCAAGGACGGGCTGCAGATGTTCACCGCGTACGTGGAGTAGAGAAATTGCAGGAGATCATTTGAGGGGGGGAGGAGGGGCTGTGGGACGCAAGGGGGGGGGCGATGCTGGTGTGTGTACTGCGTGCACGAAGAACGATGACGGCACGACGATACGAACCTCTCCAGCACGAGGACACGAAGACACGGTAGGGAACACAGGTACTCGAGCCGCAGCTTGCACCTGCAGCTGCAGCGCCACACATTAGCCCTTCGCAACATATATAAGCATCCAAACATCGCACGCACACCCCCAGCTTGCCAGATCCGCAGACGGCGATCTGCCCCCGCCTCCCACAGAGACACCGGACCCCAACCCGGCCAACGCACCATCGCCGAGCCGTCCCGCTCGAAAACGCCCCCTGCTCTGAGCTGGCACGTGCGAGTCGCGACGACACCGGTGTGGACCCCCGGCACGGCGACCGACGAGGCGCAGCGCGGAGGTGCGCGAGCGGACGCAGGTCGCCCGGCGCGATGTTCTCGCTGTGCCGGCGCTGGGCGTGCGTGGGTTGTTGGGCGAGTGAGTGCGTGTAGCGGGGGGTAAGAGGGTCGGAGGGCGTTGCGGGGGGTTGGGTGACGACGGTGGTTGTTAGGTTGTGGATGTGAAGATTTCGGGAGTGGACGTACGTGGCGGACGGTGGAGAGGTGGAGGATCAGGAGGCTCGACTGGAGATGAGGAAGGCGGGGCGGGAGGGGGTGGGAAGTAACATGGCGGAGTTGGAGGACGGATGTGTCGATCGCACAACTGTGCAAGACGGGGTTGTGGTCCAGTAAGATCCAGAACTCAAGCCAGCTCTGCATGTCAAGCCGACAGACGGTGTACAGGAAAAAGCATGCATTCGGCGCGGCCCTCGTAGAACGCCCCCGAAACGCCCGGGATCGTCTGTGAACACCGGCCGCGTCCTCCATGCCAACGAATATCTACAAAAATGCAAATGCTGGGGGGGTTCTTGGTGCGGGCGTGCGTCTGGCAGAGCCTGTGGACATCGAGTCGCGAACGGGAAATGCGGGATATTGGGAAAGCTATGTGACGGAAGACGCTGTTGTGGACTGGGAATGGAAGACCGTGTCACCGGGTGCGACGAGAGACTTGGTTGGGCTTCCGTGGTGCGACGGCGGTGCGCTTCGGCGGTGGCGCTTCCATCTCGCTGTCCGCTGATGCCGACACATCGTCGAGCTCGACGTCTTCGCCGTCTTCGGAGCTGTCGTCTCCGGTATCGTCGTCCGTCTCCTCGGCTTCGTCGTCTATTAAACCGTCGTCCTCGCCGTCACTGGAGTCGTCCTCCGAGTCTGCGACCACTCCGTCGGCCGTTGTGGGCATGTCATCGCCATCGTCCTCGCTGCTTCCGCTGGCTTCGGGGTCCTGGTAGTCCTGGAGTTTCCCCCCTTTGCCTGGTTGCTTCGGGAGTGGTACACCAACCTCGATAGCAACCGGTTCGTCATCCGCCTCTTCCTCACTGGATTCGGACTCCTCGCCCTCAACATAGACGATCCTTTCATCCTCATCCTCCTCGTCTGCTGCCCTTGCTGATGCCTGCATGCTCTTCCTCAACTCGATCTGCGCGCTCAGCATGTCAAGCTTGCCCTTGAGAGTGAGCAGCGGCTGCAGTCCGTTCGCCCGCTCTTTGATGACTCGGTGGAGCGTGCCTAGCTTTTTCATGACCTCAGGCTGGCTGGCCAGATACCCACCGTGGGCTACCAACGACCACTGCACCCACACCATCAGATTCCCCGCTCGACCTGGTCTTTTGTGCAGTCTTTCTGCGAGCTTCTGGAGTAGATTCGAGACCAGTGATGAGTGCAGCCGTTGTATCGTTGATCGTATGCTGTCGACATCCGTCATCTGAAAGCAAGATTCGAGCAATTCCGAGTCGTTCGTTTTCAGTGCTTGGGTCAGAACCGTGCCCAGTGATATCGCCGAAGGTGCGACGAGTGTCCTATAGCCTGAAGTAGATGCAAGAGCTCGTGACTCTGCCATGGGGTCCACAAAGGAAGCCTCCACGTCGATCGGTTCGATCCCAGCATTCGCTCTCAATATCTCTCCGAAGGTAGGCTCTTCTGCGAACTGTTCCTCTGCAGGCCCTGCAGGAACGCCCACCCCGTCCGTTTCTTCCTCACCATCCGCCATAGCCGCGTCGTCTTCCGTCGTTGCATCCTTCCGCGCGACCTTGGGCTTTGAGGGCGCCTTCGTGACATCCTCAACTACCTCCTCACCCGAGCTCTCGTACGTACTCGACTCATCTTCATCGCTCGAGATCTCAACCGGGGCTTCCTTCCCTGCTCCGACATCATGCATGTCAACGTCACCATTTGTGTCGGTCCTTCCAGCCACTACAGTCTGCGACTCGTCAAGTGTATCGTCATCCGTGTCTTTCACCCCATTCGTCGCTATGGCCTTGAACGCCCTGCCGTCGGCGTTACTGTCGAGTATAGATTTGAGGGACTTCGCAGGGGGCACGTGAGAGTTTTGGGGTGTCTTCGATTTCTTCGCAGACGAGGTGGGTAGAGAAACGGCGGATTGTCGCTTACGCGAGAGTGTGGGAGAGACCATTGCGATGGCAGGCGGATGCAGGCGAAGAGAGTCCGAGGGTCTACCTCAAGATGCGAACGATGTTGACATGCAGTCTACGTTACGGTATTCCTTCACCATCGGAAGTTGGCGACGGGGAAACCAAATTTTCGAGCTCCGAGCTAGGGTAGAACGAGGGCTCGGCCGACTAAGCTCCGTGTTCGACGGCGGAAGCGATGAAACACGGTCTACTGTAGCTGCGTGCGGTTGCCATGCAAGTACAGTGCCCTACAGGAGTCTACGTGGGATACTGTTGATACCGTTGCATCACCACAGGATCTTGTCGTGTTTTCGCGGGGCCATGCCACCTTGGATGCAAGGCTGCGAGGCCAGCAAAGCGAGATGAAAGGTTGCCTGTGCGGTACCGGTACCTGTAACTTGTACTGTACAGGTAGGTTACAGTGCCCTTGGAAGATCCGTAGACACAGCACTAGGCGCGAACGGGACACCTCACAGCCCACAGCCCTGTAGCTAGGCCATATGGGTAGCGAAGATGGCACAAGAGGCCTCGAGCGTCCATGGCAGCCGCTAGCTCACTTCATATTGCTCTTGCACCTTCCTCTCCTCGCCGACGACGCCTTCTCCAGCTGAACTGCAGACGCACATGCCAGCGGAGAGGCGCGTGCAGAGTGTTGCCTTGCTGTGTCTCTCGAGATCGGTTGCTTTGGTTAGTGCACCGGTCCTGTCAGCCAGGCTCTGCCGTCAAGGAATCCCACCCGTCACACTCCAACGCTCAGCGGTCGCGTCGGGCTCGTGTCGTTGCACGCCTCGCATCAACACCGACGAGCAGAAGCACCGCATCACCGCATCGCCGAATCACTCTTCCCATACCCTCTCACCCCCCTCCCCCCCCCATCCCCCCCAAAGCGTCGCCGTCCGCCCCCTGCGGAAGCGTTGGGGTTCCGCGCTAGGCAGTCACGTGCGTTGGAGCGACTTGTTTCCAGTTCCCAGCTTCCGGTGCCGGCGGCTCACCTCCCTCTTCCTATAAATGCTCGGCTTTCTCTTTCTGCCCCCAAACCCCCGGCCACTCCCAATGACCGCCGGTTAGCGCGAAAAAGCACAGCATCACGTCCACCACGTCCACCACGTCCATCACGTCTTCGCCCACACTCGCTCTCACTTCGACCAACAAGTCGCGCGACACAAACAACAACCTTGCCCGAGCCACCCCGCCGCGCGCCGCCATACAAGGATGCCGACGTTCGCTGCATCTCCGCGCCACACTCGCTGTTGATCTTGCATCGCCGCCATCTTCACCGCCGCTCCCACACATCCCGGCGCATTCGTCTCCCACACCGTCACGTGCCTCGACCTGTCCCGTCAATTGTTCGCTGCTGCATGCCTTCACCCTCACTCACCTCCGAGCATATGGTGCAACCCGTTCCGTCTTCAGACACGATGGCCTTGGATTCAAACATCAACGGGTGAGTCTTGCTCTTCCGTTCTGTCACCCGTTCTGTCACCCGTTCTACCGGGCTCTTTGACATGTGTGTACTAAACGAACCCTGCGCAGAATCGCATCGCAGCCTGACACGTCGTCCTCTCTACCCGCGCCTGTCGACGATGATCTCTTCGGCGATAACGAAGCCGAGTCTGCCACCGTACCCAGCGATCTGAGAGATGGATCCGACCAAATCGCCTCAACCACGGCTGGAGGCTCAGCTATTGAGCTGATTACCGACGTCTCGAGTGGCATCGCACCCACTGCGCCGTTCTTGTCCGGCGTTGCTGCAGAGCTCGAACCTGCTGCCGAATCCTATCTCACACTTTCAACCCTTCCTGCGATCCAGGCGCCAACTTCAGACATCCGAGAAGACACGACCTCTACTCCCCTGCCGCTGGACCTACCACAAGACCATCACTTAGACTCCGAGGATGCCCCCGGACTTCCAGAGGCGATGACAAACTCCGCTCCTGATCTTGCGCCGAGCTCAGCAGTAGACGGCTCTGACGATGCTGGAGACCTACCCACCACAGATGCGCCAGGATACGGCTCCGACGACAGAATGGACACAACAGAGGACACTCAAGCTCCGCCACCCACCCACGCTGCCGATCTTCCACATCGTCCAGTCCTTGCGTCTGGACTGCCTCCTCACTCCTCAGTCCCGCGAGACCTACCACCAATTCCTGCACCAGCGACCTCGGCTGCCGGGCTCGATGCACAGATGCAAGAGACACCACTGACGGCTGAATCACATACGGAGCCTGCATCCACATCGTTGCTCGGCGCGGGCGTCGACGCGCAGGAAGCACCATTCTCAGGAAAGATCCGTGGGCGGGAAGAGGAAGAATACGACGACGAAGACGCTCCATCGATCAAACGCACCAAGACCGAGGTCGATACTTCGTCTCGGGCCGAATTCAAAGTCCCAGATTTACCTGCTAGTCCATCAGCACCGGCAAGAAACGGAGTCTCTACAAGCTCCGTCTCCTACAGTACTTCGCCTATCACGAAGTCACAGCAAAAGTGGCTGATAGACAAACTCAAGAACGTGAGGAAAGTGAAGGCCGCTCTCCCATTCCAACACCCAGTGGATCCAGTGGCGCTCAATATCCCCAGCTACCCAACGATCGTCACGAGACCCATGGACCTCAGCACTATCGAGAGCAAGTTGAAGAACGAGCAATATGCATCCATTGATGAGTACGTTGGGGACTTCAATTTGATGATACAAAACTCCATCACTTTCAATGGCCCGGACCATGCAGTCTCGGCCTTGGGCCAGAGTCTCAAAGCGTACTTCGACAAGCAGATGAGCTCGTTGCCTTCAGATGCTTCGGCGCAGCCCGCGAAAGCGAAGAAAGAGAAGAAGCCGCCCGTCGCCGCCCAGAGACCAGCAGCTTCGCGTCGAGAATCAAGAGTATCAGTTGGCGGCGCCCGCTCCCCATCTGGAAACGAGACGTTCGCTCTAGGTCCAAACGGTATGCCTACTATCAGGCGAGATTCCACCATCGATCGTCCAAAACGCGAGATCCATCGCCCACCTCCACGTGATCTACCATACTCGACCGCCAAACCGAAGCGAAAGAAGTACCAACTTGAACTAAAGTTCTGCGACTACGTGGCTACCGAGATGACCAAGCCGAAGTATTCGAAATTCTCGTACCCCTTTGTAGTGCCTGTTGATCCAGTCGCTCTCAACATTCCGAACTACCACAACATCATCAAGAAGCCCATGGATATGCAGACTGTTACTCAGAAGCTCAAGAATGGACAGTACGAGAATGCGAAGGAGTTCGAATCGGACGTGCGCCAGATCTTCGTCAACTGCGAGAAGTTCAACCCGCGCGGTGACTTTGTTTGGCTAATGGGTCAAGAGTACAAGAAGCTCTTCGAAGACCTTTGGGCAGGCAAGAGCGACTGGATGGCGCAGCATGCGCCACCGTCACAGCCTCAGTCTCCCGCTTCAACCCCAGAGTACGAAGAGGAAGAAGAGGACGAGGTAGAAGACCAAGAACCGAACGTCAAAGCCATACAAGAGCAGATAGCGGCATTGTCCGCACAGATTGGCGACCTGGCCCGTAACAAGACCAAGTCCGGCAACAAGAAGGGCGGCAAACTTGCGGGTACCGGAGCCAAGTACA
>NAJN01001237.1:0-12807 GCA_005059845.1 Cryomyces minteri
TCGGTGGGGAGAGTCAGGTAGACGCGCGTGGCGAGGCTGACGATGGGCGCGATGGGCGGCGTGGCCGTGTCTTCGTGGTGGCAGAGGGCGCAGCTGTCGAAGATGCGCGATATCTTTTGGAAGTCGGAAATAGCGGTGTTGCGCAGGTTGATCTCGGACTTGGCAACGTGCTTCGATAGTTTGGTCGCGTTTTCGTCCATGTAATCGAGGTCGTTCTTATCTCAATCGTCAGTATTGCACCGTAAGATGAGAGACAGCGTTCAGGGATTCTTACATCGAATTTGGCATCTTTGGCAATTCTCTCCGCAAACGCCTGACCTTCACCACCCGCCACGCCTTTGGTCCTCCTCTCCTGCCTGACCATATCCTCAACACTCATGTCTTCGTTCTCCTCGACAAGGCCTCTCTCCCTGCCTCTTTTGTTATTTATCGCCCTAACTTCACCCTTCCGATCACCCGTCAGCATTCGGTTCTCCATTGCGCCCAGTATGACGACTTCAGGCTCCTTGCGATTCGCTGCCGCCGACATGGCCAAGCTATACTCGGCCTCCAGCTGCGCAGCGTTCGGTGCTGCACGGAGCTTGGCTTTCATCATCTGCGCTTTGAGCTTGTTCAGTGCTGCCTGGTCAAGGACGACTGTTCTTGCCGGTGATTGCTCCTCCTGCATAACTTCCCCTTGCGGAAGCTCTTGTTCCCTTTCGTCCTGGTCCTTCTGCTGTGATCTGTGAACGCCCATGTGCATTTTCCTCTCTTGAAACAGCTCGCCACTCGGTTTCTCATTGCCGACATAGTCTTTCCCGTACATCTTCCTGCGATCGAGCTCCCTCTCCTCTTCCCGCGCATCGTCAAACGCTCGCAGATCGCCATACCGCTCTTCGGCAACATCGTCTACAGACCTGCCTGCCTCTTTGGCGTGTCGGTGAACATTCCGCAGCTTGGTCATGCGCCATGAGGATCCTGCGTCGCCAAAAGTATATGCCACTTCATGCTGCGCCGGTTCATCTGCGAGATCTGTAGTTTCATTGCCTTCATGTAGATCGCGAAGATGCTGGTTCAGCTCATTCTTGTGTAGCTTGAGCTCATAGTCGGCCTTTGCTGATTGTGCTCGAAATTGAGTCTTATCGGGTCTTGAGCGATTGCGCTGGACATAGTCGACTTCGAGAGCGGAGGGTGCTTCCATCCAAGCATCTCGCTTCAAGCCTGCGTCGCTGGCTTCTGCGAGTCTCTGGCCTAGGATGTCCTCAGTCGGTGGTGGAACCACGGCTTCCTTCTCCACCCATTCATCCTCTTCTTCATTCTCTGCGACTGATGATATCGGGCGATGCTGTGAGTCCGAATGCCTCCGCTTCGACACCCGCTCTAAACTTTCTTCACCACTCTCATCTCCTTCTCGAAGGTGCCGCGACCGTTTGTGCCTATGCCTGGAGCGCTCCTCGTCATCGTTGTGGTCCCTCGAAGATCGGTGGTGATGGCGATGGTGGTGCTTTCGGCCGTCTCTTTCACGACTGCGACTTCGATCCCGCTTTCGATGGGAGCGGTGCCCTTTGCTCTCTGCCAGCTCCTTCTCGAAGTCTTCCAACCCCATTCTTGGTGTATACACCTCTTAATCGTGTCAGAACAAGCTTGGAGCTTGAGCTTCGGCTGCGACGTCGCCGATGGCGGGGAAGCGTGGCAGAATCTCTATTATACTGTAGCTTTCGACACCGCTGACTCGCGTCTGGAGCTGTACGAAGCAGACAGAACACCGATATCAGCAATCTCTGGCTTCTCAAGACACAAAAGCAGCACAACAAGATACCACACACGCCCTGGGACCGTAACATCAGGAACTCTGCTGGGCCGAGTCTCCGTTGTTGCGCTCATAGCGCGCTCTGTAACCTTTCCAAGTCACCTTCCTACATCCTCACACCAACCATGGCTTCCACCCCTCCCTCCTCCCCCGTCGCGGTCGTGTGCGTGGGGATGGCGGGCTCGGGCAAGACGACGTTCATGCAGCGTATCAACGCACACCTACACACTCTCAACACACCACCCTACGTAATGAACCTCGACCCGGCTGTTCGCACCGTCCCCTTCGACAGCAACATCGACATACGCGACTCGGTGAATTACAAGGAGGTCATGAAGCAATACAACCTAGGCCCGAACGGGGGCATTTTGACAAGTCTGAATCTCTTCGCAACGAAGATCGATCAAGTCCTTGCGATACTGGAGAAGAGGTGTCTGCCCGCAGGTGCTGCCTCAACGACCTTGAATCCGACGCCTCGCGAACAGTCCACGGCTTCAGCCGCTCCTGCTCAATCCTCAAAACCCATAACCCACATACTGGTCGACACGCCCGGCCAAATCGAAGTCTTCGTCTGGTCCGCCAGCGGTGACATCCTCCTCGGCTCCCTCGCGTCCTCCTTCCCCACCGTCCTCGCCTACATTATCGACACGCCGCGCACGACTTCCACATCCACGTTCATGTCCAACATGCTGTACGCCTGCAGTATCCTATACAAAACCAAACTCCCCATGATCCTCGTCTTCAACAAAACCGACATTCAAGACGCCGAATTCGCCAAGGAGTGGATGACGGATTTCGAAGCCTTCCAAGCCGCTTTACGACGCGAGCAAGAGGAGGGAGAGGTCGAGGGCGGCATGGGCGGATCTGGATACATGAACAGTCTGCTCAACTCGATGAGCCTGGTGCTTGAAGAGTTCTACTGCCACCTCAGCGTGGTCGGCGTCAGCTCCATGACCGGGCAAGGCGTCGACGAGTTCTTCGCGGCTGTGAAGGAGAAGGCGGTGGAGTTTGAGCGCGACTACAAGCCAGAGCTGGAGCGACGCCGAAATGCGCGTGAGAAGGACAAGGAAAGTCAGAGAGAAAAGGAGGTCGAGAGGTTGATGAACGACATGGCTGTTTCAAGATCCGGTCAGACGCCGGCTTCGAAAAGGCAACCGAGCGGCAGATGGAAGGACGAGCCTGAAACAGTCAGCGAAGCCGAAGAGGCCTTATCCGACGAGGACGAAGACGGCATGGAAGGAGGGTTGGTGGATCCGGACGAGGACGATCCCGATGCTGCGCACGACGGGGACGAGTATGACGAAGAGGGCCTCGCGCAGAGGTACAGGCAAGCGTTCGGCAAGGAGGGAGGCGCCGGGAGTGGTCCCTCAGGGGAAGACATGAGCTTCGCGAAATACATACAGACGGCGAGTCTGAATCGATGACCAGACTGCACTTGGCCTGCGTTCCTTGGCGTTTGTGGTCGGCAAAGCCCCAGTGATATCCACACAGTTGAACACACCAAGTAGGTCTCAGGTCTTCATGACATAGCGTAGCTTTGAGATAGTCGACGCCTTCGAAAAGGACGTTATCTTCCTAGCTGAGTGCACTGCTTTACTGAGTGCTTTTTGTCTCTCGAGGCACTCCTTATCCCTTGCCCGGAGGCACACACCCTACAGCTGGGTGTGGCTTGGGACTTAGCCTTTAGAGACCATCGCAGCGTTGTACAAAGCGGACAGTTCTGCGGAAGACACGACAGAGCGTACAGGCTCGCACAGCCGGTAGTTTGTCACAACCTTGCTCGATATGGCTGAAGCAACCGTCCCTCAAAAGCAAATAACGCTTGTCGGACAGATCATTGCGAGTGAGTCGTTAGTTGGATTTCTCTTCTAGTCGCCTCAGCCCAGTTCTCAGCACATGATCAAGTTGCGGATTTACTCTTTCCTCTGCAGTTCTTGTCAACGTCAAATCCCTTCCATTTCTGAATTTGCAAGACAAGCAAAAGGCCCTGCCCTAACTGCTTAAAGTCACTGGAGCAACCAGAGGCATAGGTCTCGGTATAGCGGATTGCTGGTGACTCTCTCCCCACCAAACATAACCCCCAACGGCCCTGCTTACCTCAGTATCCGACCACAGCCTGTCGAACGGTGCCGAGAAAGTCTACTCAATAGACTTCGGCTCCGTCGGCTCAGATTTCGACGCCGTAGCTCAGCGCTTCCCCGGCCGCCTGCTCGCGCTCAACGCCGACGTGACCTCTGAAGCCAGCGTGACGGAAGCAGTCGACAAGATCATCGCGGAAGCTGGCGGCCTGCACGGCATCGTGTGCAACGCGGGCCGGACGAAGCACAAGCCGGCGCTGGATTTTACGACTGAGGAGATTAAGCAGCAGTGGTCGGTCAATGTGCGAGATCTGGATTCCGGGTGGGGCTTAACGAGTTGGAATGTTTCGATGATGAGTGGCTGTTCGGATCGTTCTATTGCGCAAGGGTTGCGGCGAGGGCATTTATTGAGCAGAGCGTGAAAGGGTCCATTGTCTTCACGGCCTCGATGGCCTCCCATCGGCCAAAGAAGGTGATGGAAGTCGCTGTAGTGTGAGGAAGCGTGCTGACAATGTTTATAATAAATGGTTCCGTCAGCACCATACGGAGAGTCCAAAATGGTGTTCGGAACATGACACACACGGTAAGTATCTCTGCTCACTGACTCTTGGTACCGTCTGTTAACATCCAATTAGCTTGCCATGGAGTGGGCCTAGTACAACATCCGAGTGAAATCAGTCTCGCCAGGCTTTGTCAAGACAGCTATGACATGCTGCGTACCGCAGCAGCCAGATTGGGAGCAACAGCTGAAGTACTACGGCGGTTTGCCACGGCTAACGGAAGTCGAGGAGCTGCGTGGAGCGTACGTGTACCTATTGAGTGACGCTGCGAGCTACACGACGTCAATTGACATCCCTGTCAACGGCGTCATTGGAAGTGAGTGGACACCCCGTTCTCTTGCGAGCACGAAGGGCTGACTGGTGTGCGTGTGACAGTCTGCTGAGGTCGTGGTGAGTGCGAACAGTCCAGTAGCTCGAACGGGTATAGTACCGGAGCAGACGATGATGACTGCCTCGCTGCATTTAGCCCTTGGTCCAACTAGGCGACAGGACATCAACCATTAATGAGCCGATGCCATGCCCGGAGCGAACGATGCTTCGACATGTATCTCTGAACCTTTCAATGATGATGAAACGCGCAATTGGAGCAGCTCGACTCCTTTCGCTGCTTCGTCAATCGTGACATCTCGAGGGCTGAGCTCTTCCTCTGCTCCGCTCTAATTCAGATTTTTCCCGTTCCATCTGCAGGTCATTCTTCAGACTTGTGACTGGCCATCCTGTCTGCTCTTGATGCTTGTCGATCAACCTCACTCTTTTCGTCTCGTCCTGCGTGTACAAACCTGCTGCGAACAAGCACTGGCTTGAGATTATCATTGAGGGTGTCTCGTTTTGCGTCATGGCGATGCCGCAGATGGTGTCTATTGCCTCTGTCATTTTATTTTCACGCGTCCGGTATTCACGAGATCCTCCGGCGGCAGGTTGGTAAATCAGTAGAAGAATGCATGCAAAGCTGTACATCTGAAGCGCCGCTCCTATGGTTGAGTCAGCATCTGTATCCTTGTAGCAATGAGCATCACGGTCAGTCTAAGGAGAGACGCGCAACCTACCAAACGCCAATGGATTGCTCCATACGGAGTTGAAGACGTCTTCTGAGCTAACCTCAACGGGCAAAGGTTCGAAATGTACGCTCAGGTTCTGCCGCCATTCTTCCAGCATTCCGAGTAGCGTATCTGCTCTCATTGTCCTCGTCTGTAGATTGCGCTCCCCTGCCTTTGTTTCTTCTCCGGAGCTGTAGTCCACTGCCAAAATCATACTGCGTCACAAGATGATACGGCTTGGTCGGCTTGAAGAAGCTGAAGTGTCTTCGACCTTCGCGGAAAGCCTGCCAAACGTCCTGCCGTAGCCAAGCCCACCAGACGGCCTGCTTCATGCCCCCCGTCTCGCCGTGGATGCCCTGAGAGCGTTGAGTCCAGAAGACTTCTTTGAGATGACGCTCCCAGCCTTTCCCTGCGCCATCAATCATCTCGTAGGTGGAGACGATCGAAGCTGTCACGACGATCTCAAGGCTGCGTGTGTATGACTGATACTCCATTGCAGTCTGGAGGTAGTGTAAGGTCTCGTAGTAGTACTGCACTGCTGCGGTGCTGTCCAGTGTTTGATGGTCAACGCCCGTTCGATTGATGGACATATATCGGGCGAACAGAGCTAAAAGAGCCTTCATGAGGCTTTCGTTGTGCATCTATAACATGATCAGTCAACTGCTGGTGGTACCGAGTCTTCCCGATAGCGTCAGAGAATGGTGTTGGCGATCTCTGAGGCTTCTGGTAAGTTGACAAAAGGTATAATACGGTGAAGACGCCAGCGCCACACTCTGGATTGATCAAGAATGAGGACAGTGAGAACATGCCAGAGATAACCAACACTTTCCTTCGAATGCTTCGGGGTTTGACCCTACCAGTGGGAGCAAGCTTATCGGTAGATGTGGGACGAAGGTAGGAAAATGCTTCATTGGGTCAAACAAATCAATCTGAGACAGTGTTAGTGTGTCAAGTGCGAGCTTGTGGTAACGCGCTCACCCAGTGGCTCCACGGGTCGACAAGCATCTTGAAGATGACGAGCTCATGTCCACTGAGCTGTATGGCCTGTGACGTCTTCCATTATGTTGCCTCGTCGACGACTGATCCTGCTACCGGCAGTACGGTCATGAAATTGGCTGTTGCAGATTGCTCGAGAGCTCGTATACCGCCTTGATTGGTGCTTTCGTTCTCCAACTCCTGTTGCGAGGTCAATATTGACCACTCGATGTTGGATGGCATCCCTGCTATTGGTGTCGTCCCAACTGACATCTTTGCGGTACTACTGATACGAGAGATATGGCGAATCAATAGTGGAACACAGAAATAGACAATGTTTTCGTACAATAGGAGCTGTGACGCGGCGGAACTACGAAAGATCATCGACGGACTGACCTCGTAGGCATGGCCGTCGCTACGAGTTTGGCATCGCTGAGTTGTCAATTCATGCCAGACTACGATAGCCGAGACGTCAATGGTACCATCAGCCGCATCGTTAGCTAGAAGTCCAAACCATCTCAGAGGCGCCACTTCTGTCCCTGAGAATCCAGTGGAACCACTGAATGCTGATTGAGGACTTGCTGTCTGCAGTTCGTCTTGACCTGGAGTCCAATGAACTTGTGGAGACTCAATCGGGATGTATAACCCTGTATCCTCCTGTAGAGGATTCCCCTGAGCCAGTTCTTGCTCAGTTCTTTGTTCGGATGCTACTGGCGGTTCTATGCGAATGATCTCTTCTGGCTCACTGGCAGTACTGCTGTTGGCAGAACATCAGTCCGCCGCACTCCCTCGCAGCTATGTTTTACGCATGTAGTACCGGACATCCCCTCGAGCTCTCAGATGGCATACGGATGCATCATAGATATGAATGTCTCCCTTCCCTTGCGAAAGGTAAGAGTTCTGGGGTGGCCTCTCAAACAACACAGTAGTACCAGGAGAAGAGCCGCAGAGAAAGCTTGATTCACCGACCTCGTAGTTCTGTAGACACAGAACCAGCCCCTTTGGAGCAAGGCCCACAGGTTAGTATGGCTTCATCGCATTCTGTATGCCACCTGCGGCAAACGGCATTGCGTAGATATATGAGCCATGCTTGTTCTTAGTTACGGAGTCTTCTTCAAAAGATGGTCACCGGGACAGGACGGCGGAGAGCTCTACGTGCGCTCATGACGCTTCTGAACAACGTTGACATATTTGGTACATTACGGAAGTGTTGCGCTGCTCGAAGTCTCTCGAGTCGAGGTATATATTAATAACATGCAGCGCTGACTGAAGATCAATCGGCATCAATGCAAAACAGTTACATTTCATAGGAGAACGAAGTCAACTGACCATTCAGTAGTAACACGTAGTCCGCGACCACGCGGCTTTCTTGTTTTTCGTACTGCCAATGCTGATCCCTGGGGTGCAAGATCGCCTCGAGACAGTATTCACGGCGCTGTATGGTGTTTTCAGCCTCGCGACGAAGGTCGGAGTAGACATCAGGATGATGGGTAAGTGGATGAACGTGGAAGGGTAGCCCAGTGATCACGAGACGTGGCTGTTCCTTCTACAACACAGCCCTCGTAGCCCGTTCAAGAAGGCTGGCTCTCCCACCAGCAGGGAGAGACGCATGCTGGAAGAGAGGTCTGGAAGCCTTTTGTCGCTTGGTGTCTAGCCTCGATACGGTGGCCGTGCTTCGAGACGAGTCAAGCCGGGGCGCGCTTGCGGAGTGAACTTCTCCCATTGAGGTAATCCGAACGTTCGAGGAGCCCTGCATACAACTCCGCTCGCTGCCAGCTACCCCGCCGTTTTGAGGCTGGAGACGGCGGAGGTGCTCGTAAGCAGACGGTGGGATATCTTCCAAGACCAACTCTTCGTTGCAGATAAATAGTCAGGGCGGAAAGCAGTAAACATAGTCTCTTGATTCACTAGTCATCATCGTACCGTCCTAGTCACACCTATATAAGCCCTACAACTTTCTAAGAATACGCGTCTTTTTGGTCACGATTGTTGTTAGTCACCATGTCTCTCAAACATTTCTTCCCAAACACAGAGGGCATAGTACTGCGAGCTCTGAACTCCCTTGTAGCCCGTAATCCCCAGCTCGAACTTGACGAAGCAGAAAGGGTCGTGTACTCGAAGACACACGACCAGTCCAAAGTGTCCCTCATCTCAGGAGGTGGCAGTGGACATGAGCCTGCGTGGTCAGGCTATGTTGGAGATGGCATGCTTGCGGCTGCTGTAAGCGGCGAGGTCTTCGCGAGTCCTGCGACCAAGCAGATAATGGCTGCGATCAAGAATGTTCCTTCGGACGCCGGCGTGATACTTTGCATCACCAACTACACTGGCGACAACCTTCATTTCGGTCTAGCCCGAGAGAAAGCTCTAGGGATGGGACAAAAGGTGGGATTCTTACGCATGGCTGAGGATGTTGCACTCGGGAGGAAGCAAACTGAAAACCTTGGGCGAAGAGGTCTGGCAGGAAACATGTTCAGTATGACCAAGACTCTGCCTCACTCACATGAATCGGTTGTGACTGACGATGTCGTAGTATTAAAGCTGGTTGGAGCCGCCTCTCAGCAGTCCTGGACCTTTGAGCAATGCATAAAGCTCGGGCAAGCGACAAATGATCAGCTCGTCACAATCGGTTCATCTCTAGACCACTGCCATATACCTGGAAGGGAACATCACGATGCTGTACCTGACGATGCGTGCGTGCTTGGAATGGGTATTCATAACGAGCCTGTAAGCCATTGGCACACAAGCAGCTCCGAGTATCATGAGCACAAGAATTGACCACGATCGAACAGGGGCTGCACACCATATCTCCCATGCCAAGCGCAGAGAAACTCATTGATCAGATGCTCGCCATGCTTCTGGATATGAACGACCCTGACCGAGCGTTTCTTGAATTCAAGTCTAAAGATGAAGTCGCTCTACTCATCAACAACTTTGGAGGCCTGTCCACTCTAGAGACCGAGGCGATGACCAGCGTCACGCTCAGTCGACTGGGTGAGTTTCCCCCTCCTTGAGCATCTGTCGGCTGTGGACTGATGAGAAGACAGAGAATGGTTATAGCACGAAACCTTGTCGAATTTTCGTTTCAATGTTCGAGACCTCTCTGAACGCACCTGGTTTCTCCATTACATTGTGTAACTTGACTGGTATTGCTGATTCCGCTGAGCTTTCGATGCCTGAAATACTCACCCTCCTCGATTCGCCTACATCTGCACCTGCATGGCCGAAGAACGGCTATGCTTATGCGGAAAATGCCAACAAAGCATCATCATCGGAAAAGAAGTCCCAGGTCGCTTCAAGAAGTGAAAAGTCGGCGTCGAACCAGGGCTCTAGAGGTGAGCATTCCATAGAAGAATCGTGACGGCGTGTCACTGAACAAAGGCTCTAGTTGACCCCAACACCATTGAACGAGCCCTGCGGCGAGCATGTAATGCCGCCATAGAAGCGGAGCCCGACATTACAAAATACGACATCGTCATGGGCGATGGAGATTGCGGCGATGTAAGAGCCATTCAACATCCTGCATCGTTTCGGGATTGACTAAGAGTTTTCTTCTAGGCCGTTGTAGGGATGTGCTCTGGAATCCTATCAAAGTTGGACTCAGGCTTGTGCAGCAGCGGTTCCCTCTTCGAAATTCTGGATGCTGTAGAAGAGAGTGTTGAGGAGATTGGAGGCTCGCTCGGAGCGATCATCGGCATTACTGTGGCTGCGTTCATCGCAAACCTACGTCAGCAGTGCGCTAGTGACTCGTCGTTGACGATGAGCGCCAAGTTGGCTGGAACGAGCGCGGGTGCTGCGCTGGAAAATCTGAAGACCTACACGGGCGCCAGGGTGGGCGGCCGAACCGTCATGGATGCACTGATTCCTTTCTGTGAAACCCTGCAAGCAGATGCTGATCTGGGAAAAGCTGTTGCGGCGGCGGAGAAAGGTGCAAACTCGACAGCAAACATGGCAGCAAAATTCGGACGAGCCAGCTACGTTGGCGACAAGGCGGATGGTGAAACGCCACCAGATCCCGGGGCTTGGGCTGCGGCCATCTTCCTGAAGGGTCTGCAGAACGGTCTCGAGCAGTCGTAACGATGACCGTATGCCGCAGCAGAGCAGTCGCCGCAACACAGGTATGGTTATGATCAGAGAGACATCGTGTAGGCGGGCCAATGGCACGGAGCTCTCTTTGGTACATTGATCTATACCCTCTTTTCTCATGGTGTTCCCGAATGCATTGTTTAGTGCCTTAAGTCAGCCACACTGCTCGGAGCTGCATGTGTTAAGATCTGATGGCTTTGAGCCTCGGGAAGCTTGCCCAGCGTTGGAGAAATCCACACGATGAGGGAAAAGGGGGCTTGAAGTGTGTCATTTCCAACAGTGCAAATTCACGCCCCGACACTCGAAAAGGTAGCCTCCATATCGAAATATACCGAGGATACGAAAGCGATGGTTATAAGAGGCCCAAAACAATCGCTAGATGAGAACTTGGACAGAATCTTACGAGCGTGTTTGAGTAATTGCGTGTATCTTCTGAAGCGACCAGTGATGCGGGCAGCGCAAGACAGCAGGATTGCTGATGCATCTGCTGTTCTCTCTGCATCCAACTCACCTGGAGAAGCTGCGCGGCAGTCGGGAGATAGAGCACCCAATCCTCAACTGTTTCATTCAATTTCATTATGCTGAGTGATACGGCAACGTACACCACCGGTATAGATAGACCGATTGTGCGAGTATAGTCGGAGCGTGGTAACTGCGTACTTCGGCGTTGGAATTGTAAGGTTGTCCGATCCATTGGAACTTCCGTGGGCCTCATGTCTCTTCAGCAGTCTTAACATCTTACGCAGCAATGCATGATGGGGTGAGCCTGGTATTGCGGTCCTTATTTCTCTCGTGGAGGCGCCGAGTCCGTCTCGACCATGGTTGCCAATGACTCTTGGTGATGATTGAGTTACTTCAGCCCGCGCATCCGCCACAAACGGTTCTGTGTCATGAACACACGCCCGTCGAAGAATCCATTGCACAACGAGAAGTTGACATTGGTAGAAAGTGAGGTTCTTCCTGAGTCGACAAAACGTCCCGGGCCATGTTGTAAATTCACATCCGCTAGTCTACTTTAGGTACAGTGCTAGGAGCTTAACTGGACCTCGAGGAGGCTCACGACTTGGAAGGAAGCGTCGTACGGCTGAGTCGCAAACATCCAACGACCGCTCTTCTCACTCAATTCGTAGACACGAACTTGCACACCTTCTCCTCGATTCAATGAGCATCGTTTGCCCGCTCACCAATTGCTGATAGTCCCTGCCAACGCAATTACACGTCGACCGACCTCAATCTTACCATCAGCCACCTTGACGGAGACACAGGATTCAGACGGCTCGTCCGTCTCTACCACCAACTCACTCCCTCTTCCGCCGCTCCATCTCCCTGGTAAAGAAGGCCAAACTTCGCTCGAGCAACAGTATCCCACCACATCCTTCGAGCCCTCGCCCTCTCCAGCCACGGCCGAATCACCAGATCCACCGCCTTTCGCGTCTCTCAACTTTCTCCCTCTCTACTTTCCCGCGTCATCCTCAGCGGACGAACCGTACAAAGCAGTCGTCACCAGCAGCTCATCTGAGCCCCTTCCTGCTTTTGCGCCTGCACCACCCTTCGAGGAGTCATCCTCTTCAGCCGCAGCGGCTGCGGTCGTCGCCGATACTAAAGCTGCACTTCCGCCCGATACCAAGGACGCGTCCTCGAGCAAGGACATCGACGACGGAGAACCGCCTCCGCCGTACACGGAAGGGTCGAGTCCACTTGACGGATTCACATACGTAATGGCGGCAGCTGGAGGAGCGGCGAGCATCATCACCCAGGTGTCACAGGGCGGTGGTGGACCACAAATAACGCAGCTAGGAGGTAGGATTTAGAACATGGCCTCCTGTTGTTATTCAGCTAACCTGTACCCGCAGGGGGATCTGAAGAGAACATAACACTCGAACTACGGTATACCTTCTAACCAAATAACACGGTTTGCGAAGCTGCTGACGCGTTTTGTTACAGCGGCACTCGCTTCACACTATCACGAGACGAACTCCTCACACTCCCCGAGTTTGTCTTGTTATCACTGTTCCCCAATGGCCTCCTTCCAGATGGCCACATGAACTCATACCATGATGGAGACGTTTATCCTGTCGATGTTAGTACACAATCTACACCCAAGTATTTCAGATTCGCCCCAAGATCCGTTCAAGCAATCATGTATACACTCTCAAACTCCCACGTATATCTATCTGACATACATTATCTATCCCAGTATGACCCCACCTCCCTTCAATACATGCTAGAGTTCTTCCGCAACGTTGCTCAAACCATTCCCACCACACCTTCACCTACCGCGGATG
>NAJN01001238.1:0-12797 GCA_005059845.1 Cryomyces minteri
TAGAGAACGTCCCTAACGTCGACGGTATCTACCACGACGAGGACGAATGGAGCAAGCCCTGGACTCGCGGCGGTGCCATCCTCCACATCGAGCTCCGGCGCTGGGCTGATCTCCTCGTCGTCGCTCCACTGTCAGCCAACAGCCTTGCGAAGATAGCGTCGGGTCTCTGTGACAATCTGCTGCTCTCCACCATCCGCGCTTGGGACACCACGGGCGACATGGACGTCGACCCCGAGCGCTTGGCACAACGGGGCGGCAGGAAGAAGATCATCGTCGTTGCACCGGCTATGAATACTGCCATGTGGAAGCATCCGATCACGAAGAAGCAGGTCGGGCTCTTGGAGGGCGAGTGGAACGTTAAGAATGGTGGGTGGTTTGAGGTGCTCAGACCGGTGGAGAAGGCATTGGCTTGCGGCGACACTGGAGATGGAGCTATGAGAGAGTGGAGAGAGATTGTTGGTGTGATTGAGAGCAAGTTAGGTCTTGGCGAGTCCAACAAAGCATGAGGCCACACAATGCTGGAAGTTTTTGCTCAGGGACCACCTCCTCGATCCGACTCCTTCGCTAGCCCTCGTGCCAAGCGAAAGTATTGGCGGAGTGAGCGTCTCACGGTGGAAAGTCAGACGTTCAAGTTGGACTTGGAGTCGAACGGTTGGGCACGAACACTGCGACAGCCACGTCTAGAAGCTTGATCGCAGATTCTCCCTTTGGAGAAGATCAGTAGGGAGTCCCTTAGGGGCGAAGAGCCTAGGATCCAGCGGAGGGAGCTGTGGCCGTACGGTTGCTCAAAGCTCCCAACCATCCAGCTCTCTTCCCGACCAGCCATGAAGACGTTACTCAGCCTCGCCCTTTCCAGGCAAAGGACCGCAATCGCACTACAACGCATCGATGGCTCCCAAACCATACAATGGACATCGAATAACCCGCGATCCCAGCCCTGGGCATCGTCAAGCTCTGCTGTATCGTTCCGAAAGACCGCCAATATCGGCAAAGAGTGTCAGCTGGAGCTGTGGGGCAATTCACGTTGTGGACAAGGTAGGCGCGCGCTCTACCAACAGCTCTTCGCCGCTCAGACCATTCGTATCACCGTCGTCGAATCCGCCCGGTTTCGCCCTCACGCAGGGAAGACTGTTCCCTACCTACGATGCGGGCGCTGGAGCTGCACGCTGCTGGTGGCGGGCGCTGGGGAGAGTTGGGCGAGCGAGGTAGCACTCGGTTGGGACAGTTGGTGGTCGCGTTCGACATCTGTGTGCGACTGTCTGTTGTTGTGTTGGGTTACTTTGAATTACGTCTGGCCTTCAGCGCTCACGCTTCGTCGTCTCAGATCATTCTGTAGCAACCGCAGAGGCGTGTAGGAGCAAGGCGTCTACACCCTGAGAAGATAGAGAAGAAGCACTCGTTTGGTTGGGTGATTTAGCTACCGGGTATAGAACAAGCCTCTTCAGCAATTCATGCAACGTCAACATCAACAGCGATCCCCGCCCTGGTCCTCTCCGTCTTCCGTCGATGGTAGTGAGCAATTTCGAGTCACTGCCATCCATCGCACAGCTACACAGCCCGCTTCCAACAGCTATGGGCCAAGTCGCATCGCCTCCCTATCGTCCGTGCCTGTTCCTATTCCCATCGTCGCTCACGGTGAAACAACCTTTACACTCACCATCTCACATCCGTCTTTATTCCGCACCTCTTCATTTCGCCGCCCTCGCCACCATTCTTATCTCCGTCCGTCCAGTTACCATTCCTAGTCCACTCCTCCCTTTCCTGCGGCAGCGGCCGGCGCACGGGCGGGTATCTCGTCGATACTGTCGTCCGAATCTACGTCCCCGTCGTCGTCCGAGAGGTGCGTGACGACCTTCTTCGCGACAGGGATGGTCAGAGTTACTGCGGTAGTCGTGGTGGGTAGGGTGGGTTTAAGCACCGAATTCGACATAGTAGTGCTGGGGTTAGGTTGTGGAGTTGATTTCTTGACGGATGTGGAGATGGTGGGGTTGGAGGTCGAAGTAGGGCTGGGTTTGGGTGTGGAATTGAAGGTCTGACGGCGCGCAGCGAGCGTCGCGGCGGATACGATCTTGATGTTTTGGCCGCCAGGACGGTCGAAGATCGAGCGGCGAAGGGCGGGCGTCGGCTTGGTGCCGTTGCGTGGCTCTGATTTTGGAAGTGGAACTGCCTTTGCTACGAACATGGGTTTCTCACGTGGGGCTGTTCCTATCACCTCTGCTTCGGAGTTGTTAGATGTAGATGCAGAATCCGGGTCGAAGCCTTCCTCCGCCCATTTCAGTGCTTGGAGCTTCGCTTTGCGGTTCTCTTCTTCCGATGCCTTTGCAGCTAGATTTCCGACGTCGGGACGAAGAGCAGCCGGTGCGATAGTTGACTCTGCGCCTGCAGCAGTAGGTACAGCAGGAACAGGCTCGGCTGGGCCATCGTCGCTGCCACTACCATCGGATTTGTCGTCCTCGATAGTGATGGGTATAGCACTGGTACTAGCCCTCGCAGGCCGAATGGCCGGACGCTTCTCTGCTTTCGTAGCAGGGAGCGTCTGTCGGCGTAGCCGCGCTCGCTCGCGTTCGCGGTTTCGTTCCCTGTGTGGATTCGCCTTCCCTTCTCTCCAGTTTCTTGGAAGTTCTGTCGGTAGATCTGCGTCATCTTGGTGTTTGCAGGCGATGTACGAAGGGACGCGGCGGTTGCCGCTCCTGCTGGTACTAGTGATCACGTTCTCTTGAGCATCCTGTGCCTCCTTGTCTTCTTCAGACTCAATGTCCACTTCTTCATATACGGGCTTCGCTTTCTTCTTCCCGTCGACGCCGCTGTTGCGTTTTCGTCGCGTGTCGAAGTCTTCGTCGTCTTCGACTCGATACCTCGACACTTTGAATGCTTTTGACTTTGCTACCGCTGGCTTTGATGCGGCGGTAATAGTAGGAGGTGGAACAACGTCGGATTGCACTAACACGTTTGACGAAGCATCTCCCGTGCCATCGGCACCAAAGGCTTTAGCCGCACGTTGTACAGCCTGCGTCGTAATCAACTCTGCTAGCTTCGCCCCATCGATATGTAACTTCACGAGTCTCTTTCTCCCTCGCAAAGCAGCTGATACTGCAATAAAGCGGCCTTGCTTCTTCGCTTCCTCGAGCACCTTTCGCTCCTTCTCTTTGAGGAACTGCTTCGTCGCACCGCTCCTAGGTGGGAGCATGGTCTTGTTAGGGTCGTCGTTGGGTTTTCGTTTCTTTGGATGGGGCTTGAGCAATATCTGGTCGTCGTCGTCGTCGTCTATACTGTCGCTGTAGCGTTGTCGCTTTCGCGTAGGCTCGTAGTCTTCATCCGTGCGGTCTCTCGAAAGCTGGTAGTCTTCATCCATGCGATCATCCCCGTGATCTAGATAGATGTAGCCATCGTCCTCTGAGGCATTGTTACGGTGGTACATAACGGCAGAAGGTGCGGGTAAGTTGTGAAAAGTTGGGCCCATATGTGCGAAGGGTGGTGACTGATCATGTAAGAGTGACGATCTGTTCAGTGGCTGAGCTCCCTGAAGCATTGCAGCGGGCGGCGGCAAGGAACCCGTATTGCTGACTTGTGTGACAAAGACTGCGGACGCGTCGTCTCGAAGGGCAGGATCAATAAATTGACTGTCAGCATGCTGTTGTGGCCTCGCTCCCTGTCCCCCTAATTGCGGGTCGATTAGTGTATCGCCATCTGGTGAGTACTCGAAATGGACGCGGCTCTCATCTGGACTGAAGTCGGCCATGGTCTCATCATCGTCCACATAATGCTCATCTAAGATCTTATCGTCACCCTGTTTTGCCTGTTCCGCTTCTTCGCGGTGCTTTCGGAGTCTCGCACTCTCTAAAGGCCGTTCCTCTGCGGTTTCTCTTAGCCAATTCAGATTCGACATGCTGAAATCTACTAGACACTCCACGCTTCTTGCGTCTGCAACCTTCTTGGTGTCATGGCCAAGTAAGGTGCCCTTCGGCTCGTAAGGCTTCTGCCTAGGATCTTTTCTGCAAGCTCCGGCTGAGCAGACCAGGCGACAGTGAGGGCATTGCCAGTTGGGGTCCTCCATCACCGTTTGCGGCATGAGATCATGGGCACGCCACAGACTTCCGTAGCAAAACCACCTATCGCAAGTAGTACAACTCGCCATCTTCCAATTCGGATGGCGGTGAAGACAGACATGACACGAGGTGTGGTTCTTTAGCCATGTCTTAGATCTCTTTTTGACAGTCTTTTTCACCACGCCGTTCTCGTTTACTACTATCTCCTCGTCTTCAGTCTCATCCTCCTCTTGGTTCCCGACCTTATGGATATCCTTCCACGGTCGTCGTTTAAGCTGCTCTTGACAAACCTGAGCGAGAGTCTTCTTAGAAAAGCTTTGCCTCTCTTCCGGTAATGTAAGAGGAGTCTTGTCATTGACACCACCTTCGAAGTCAATAATCTGGTTTCTCCAGCCTTCGTACTTGTCGACTAGCTCTTTCCACTTAAACTGCTCCACCCACTTCAGATTGGACTGGCACCCACAGCTTCGGCCCATCGCATAGCAATGCATGCACACATCGTACGGTTCGTCTGTGCCATGACGAAGGATGTCGCTGCACGTTGGGCATGTAAGAAATCGATTGAAAATGTTGCCTCTGCAGTAGGCACACGTGACGTTGCTGTCGAATGGAAGAAAGTCACATTTCTCATGCCTAGTATCAGGTGCGAACATCTCGGACAGGATGATGTCTTTGTAGAGTGAAAACAGGCGCTTGAAGTCCTTCTGAATCTGGCGGACCTTCGGATGATGGCGAAGCGCAGATGCTGCTTCATAATCTGCGCCCTTCTCGCTCTCCCGCTTTGCCAATGTCAACAGCTTGGAGTACTTCTGCAGAGTGTAGAACACAATGGCTTTGTTCTTGTATTGCTCATCTCGACAAACAACGCGTGCTTTCGGTAGCGCTTCATTCAGAGCCATCTCGAGCGTTTCCACAGTCGTCCGATTCCAAGCTACTTTCATGGTCCGTGTGCCTCGGTTCCACACCTGATGCGGAGCAAGAGGAGGGATGAGAATGAAGTCCCTAGCTCTCTGTTCCACAACGTAGGTCTTGAATGGCGCTTTCTTCCAAGCGATGACTTGCGCGAAGTGATTCTCAACTTCAATGTCGTGACCAAGAACCGAGAGCCAGTACTCGGCTACCATATGGCGATCCTTAGATTCGGTCATGAACCAAATTGAGGAGCCGGGTCTCTCTGGTTTGCCATCCTCGTCAACAGTGTTACCCGAGGTCTCCACCATGATGTTGTGGCCCAGTGAAGCACACATTTCTCGATGTGCGGGGGTGTATGTGCCTTCGTGGCCGATGTAACACATCATGTTTTCTGCTCGCATGTCCGGAGGCAGACTGCTCATAAGATCGCGAGCCCTCGCGATACCTCTGCCTTTCCTCTTTCCAGTGGCACCCAGTATCGGTTCATTCACCGCTCCGGGACCTCCAATCTCACCTGTGCTTTCATTGAGATAGAACAACCCGGGAGGTATGTGTTCCTGGAGCTTATCGTGCCATATTGGGGGGCAGTCGATGTCCTTCAGATACGTTCGTTGTCTGGTCTTCTCTTTGTAGATCTGTGGCCCATCGAAGTACTGGTTGGCGAGCTTGCCCATGTTCTTGATGAAGTGAGCAACTGTGAGTGCCATATTGTCTTTGGAGTGGAGGTTTCGCGCAATTTCAACTAGGCCAAATCAGCACATTGAGGTCCAGGTAAACACGGATTGTAAACCAAATGACTCTTACTTTTGTCCCCATGGTTGTCGCGAAGCCAGGTAGGCGTGAAGGTCCACGGATCTAGCTTGTCCTCAAATCCATCTACTACGAGAGGCTTTCCACCGATAATGACGTGAAGCAAGACCAATCTCTCGAAAGCTTCCATTCCTTGCGCTTCTATCATGTCGCAAGAGATCCGGTCCACATAATGAAAATTGGGGGTTTTCTCCACGAGCGCCTTGAGGTCAAAGTCCGGAGGAATGGGCTCGAACGACGCCCGTGGACGTTGAGCCGGCATGTTGGGTAGCTACAACCGAAGCGTGCGAGCAGACGTTGGCCAAGTCATGCATCAGCTCGAAGCTCGAAGCTCTTTCAGCGCAGGCGCATGTTAAGAGCACGTAGTAGCTCGTACTGGATGCATACAAAGGGATCTTAGAGAGGTCGTTGGCGGAAGGACGTCCAACCGGCGGGACTGGTTGCAAAACGAGCGTGAGGAGGTTCCAGATGAGGCCTGATTCCAAATGAGAAGGCTGGTGAGAGTCGCCGAGTGAATGTCGAGTCGCGGAGCCGGAGGTGCCAGGCGTCGCCGACCGGGCCGGGGTTGCATCACGTGACCATCAAATGATATCTCGAGCGACCTCACCTCGACTAGAAGACATCTCCAAGACGAGACACAGGTGTGTGCACCACTACCACACCCAAACGGAACTATCACAGCATGAGTTCAAACTGACGCGCTTGCCAGCTGCTTTGATGGCCTAGAGGAGTCAAAGAAACTGAAGAGAACTCGCAGCAAATGAACTTCCTTCTTTTCATTTATCAAACGGCGTATTGAGGGTCAGCAAAGGTATTCCTGCTTTACTCCTTCGTCAATGTACATAATGTTAAAAGACAAAAGTAGTCATAATGTCACCGCTAGCCATCAAGAGACTGCACAACTCTCCAGGCTTGCGCTGTTCTTACCTTACCATCAGTCGATCTGCTCTTACTTCTCCTCGACATGTCAATGGCATGTCTCGTTCCTCTATCCGTTCCGCGTACTCAGCGTACACGCGTGTCATAGGAGGTCGCAGCAACTTGTCAAGTGGACCCGTAGCTCCTCGAGCGTCTGCTTTCCAACACTTTCCTCGGTCAACACCAATCAGAGGAGACCCATCACACGGACGACAGCCAGTCATCCTCAGCCATACCCGCTCGACCACGACGTCCGCACTTCAAGATACCGCACCCGTTCCTCCCCCACCCGCAAACGCGCTTCCCGCGTACGCACCTCCAACTACCGGACTGCTTTCCTACCTCCCCAGCGCCGCCGTCCCTTACGCGGAGCTCATCCGCCTGGACAAGCCGACGGGGACGTACTATCTCTTCTTCCCCTGCGTCTTCAGCACACTCCTCGCCGCGCCCCTCACGACGCCCATCACCCCACCCCTCACCGTCCTCAGCACATCCCTCCTCTTCCTCACCGGCGCTCTCGTCATGCGCGGTGCCGGCTGCACCATCAACGACTTGTGGGACCGCAACCTCGACCCGCACGTCGCGCGGACCCGGCTGCGCCCCATCGCGCGCAGCGCCATCACCCCTCGCGCCGCCATCGTCTTCACCGGCGCTCAGCTGCTCACCGGCCTCGCCGTGCTGCTGCAGTTGCCCGCGGCGTGTCTCGCCTACGGCGTGCCGTCGCTGCTGCTCGTCGCCACCTACCCGCTCGCCAAGCGTGTCACGCACTATCCGCAGTTCGTGCTCGGCCTGACCTTCTCCTGGGGCGCCATCATGGGCTTCCCCGCGCTGGGCATCGACTTGCTGCACAACACGCCCATGCTCACCGCCGCCGCCGCCCTTTACGCCAGCAACGTCGCCTGGACCGTCCTCTACGACATGATCTACGCGCACATGGATATCCGCGACGACGCGGCCGCGGGCATCAAGTCGATCGCGCTGCGCCACGAGGCGAACACGAAGGCCGTCCTGGCCGGGCTGGGCGTCGCGCAGGTGGCGCTGCTGGGCGCGGCGGGCGCGGCGGTGGGCGCGGGGCCGATATTTTTCGTCGGCAGCTGCGGCAGCGCGGCGCTCAGTCTGGCGACGATGGTGTGGCGCGTGCGGCTGCAGAGCGTGCGGGACTGCTGGTGGTGGTTCCAGTGGGGGTGCTGGTTCACGGGCGGGGGCATCGCGGCCGGCTTGGCGGCGGAGTATGCGGCGAGGTATTCGGGGTGGTATGAGAGGGCGGCAGCTGGAGAAGTCGACCAGGAAGAAGGGTGAGCACGTTCTAGAGAGGAATCGATTGCAAGTTCACCCTTTACCTCGACAAAATTTTGTTGGCATCCATGTGCTACGTAACAAGACGTCTTCCCGCGCCCCAGCGTCAGTCGCTCGAATATTGCCTTCCAACACTTCACCAACCCCGCAAGCCGACCATCGACCACCGACACACACGACCCGTTCCCTGAAGCCCCCGTCACCGACCTAACGACCCCTCTTCAACCCCGGCTTCGACGCCATCGCTGCTCTCCGGGCCGCCTTTCCCGGTGCGTTTCTCGTCCGAGCCGAGCCGAGCCGTGGTGCGTGGTTTCTGTGCCGCCAGAGACGGCCGACCAGCGAGCCTGGGGGTGTGCGCGGGTTGGCGACGAGGAAAGGCGCGTTGGAGGCGGGTCGTGGAAGAAGCCCACTGGTGCTTCCGTTTTCCGGCTCCGGTGGCGTTCTCGAGTCCGCTCCCGGCCAGGCGCGATCCCATCACCGACGGCGCTCAGCGGATGGACGAGCGCGGCGGCTCAACCTGTGCGCTGCTCTCTCCCGTCTTCTCCTGCACTCTCCGCCTCCCTCAATAACCTTAGCAGATCCCCCACAAGATACAGACTCCCCGCCACAACCAACGGCCCATCAGTCGCCCAATCGCTCGCCAGCCTCAACGCTTTCCGTAGATCTTGCACCCCTTCCGCCTCGACTCCAGCCACCTTCGCTACCGCCTTCACCAGCACCTCCGTCTCCGCAGCGCGCACCGACGGCATGCCGCCCACCGGCCCGAACCTGGTCGCCACAACACGATCGCTCCGATGGACGAGGCGGGCGAAAATGGCGTCGACGTCCTTCCCCGCCGTGGCCGCGATGAGCCACACGATGGGCCTGGGCGGGTGCCGCAGATGCGTGTCAACGTAGACGGCGAGCGCGGCGGCGGAGTCGGCGTTGTGGGCGCCGTCGAGGAGGACGGGCTCGGTGCGGGCGGTGAGCGGGGCGATGGAGATGGACTGTTGGCGGCCGGGGAACTGCAGGGTCTTGAGCGCGGGTAGCAAGTGCTCGAGGCCGTTGTCGGATGCGGGGCGGGCCGGGTCGAGGGAGGTGTCGAAGCTGGGGCGGAGCTGGGCGAGAGCGAGGCCGACGGCGCGGACGGCGACGGCAAGATTCGTGGTCTGGTGCGGCTCGAGACCCAGGGCAGAGACGGCGGCGGGTGTGCTGGTGGGCCCACCACAGCGCTGGACAGAGCGCGCGTGGACGGCGGCCGCGGTTGCGCGGATGACATTGAGGGCAGACTCGTTGTTCGTGGCGTCGACGACGACAGGAACACCGGGCTTGAGGATGCCGGCCTTGTGCGCGGCGATTTCGGCGATGCTGTCGCCCAGGAAGGCCTGATGGTCGTAGCCGATGTTCGAGATGACGGCCACCAGCGGGTTCTGCAGCACGTTGGTCGCATCGCCGCCCCCGCCCATGCCCACCTCCACGACGCCGACCTCGACGTTCTCGCGCGCGAAGACCTCGAAGGCCGTGGCGGTCAGCAGTTCGAACTCGCTGGCGCCGATGTTCTCGTCCTCGTTCCGCTGGAGCACTGCATCCTCCACCTCTCGGAACACGCGCTCGGCGACGGGCTGTTCGTCGATGGTGATGCAGTCCCAGCGGTCGACGAGGTGGGGCGAGGTGAAGCGGCCGCAGCGGATGCTCTTCTGGTGCAGCAGGGCGGAGATGTAGGCGCAGATGGAGCCTTTGCCGTTGGTGCCCGCGACGTGGATGGCGCGCCAGGGGAGGGGCTGGGCGTGTGCGAGGAGGGAGGTTATGCGGGATAGACCGAGTTGGATCATTGTTGGTTTTGTCACTGTGGAACTGCCTTTTGGTGCCGGGGTCTAGAGGTTTCTTCTACTTCTGTTCTGTCGGGTGTCTCGACCAGTCGTGTGTTGATGCTGATGGCGTAGACGGCCGGCGCAGAGCCATGGTTCGTATACAAGCTCTTTCGAGGCCACTACAACGAGGAGGAGTTCACGTTCGCGGACGCCATCTAGTCGAACTGTTGCGAATAGGCGATTGTGCGCTGAGCTGCGCTTCCAGTGCGTATTGTGGCGGCGCAGTTCCCCTTGCTGGCAGCTCTTCTACCTTGGTCCTCACAGCCATGAGCGGCTGCGCGACGAACTGGTACAGCTTTCGGAACGTCCTGACCCTCCCACTCGCGGCCCTCCCCTCGCCCGCCAACAGCGTCTCTGTATAAGTGACGGTAGCAGCGAGGATGTGGTTGCCTTCCTCCTTGAGCTCGAACCGCACAATCTTCTGCAGCGACCCGCCCGGCTTCGCGGTCGCATTCTCGTTCACGTCGGAGCTGCTGGCGCCGGCGAGGTCCAAGGCTAGACCAGCCGGCTGGGACGGCATCTGCATTTCGGCAGCAATGCGTACGGCACTGATTCGACGCGCCTCGTCATTCTCGGGCAGCTCGTTGTTGGCGCATAGCGTGCAGGAGAAGGTCTCTCCCACGTAGGCGGAGCCGAATGCGGGTGGGAGGGTCAGGACCGGAGAGAGGATGAAAGAATCAGTAGGGTCGGCCGATGGGAAGCTCAGTGATGCGTTCGGAGATATGTGGAGGCCGTTGGACGAGGTCTGCTGTGGTAGGGGATGGTGGTCTGCCAGTGAGGGTCTTGAAAGCCTGGGACAGGGTCAGTGGTTACCGGGAATGGATGGAGCAGAGAAGGCCACCTACCGCAGCACTTTGAGGCTGACTGTGTGCGGCCCTTTCAGTCCCTCTGAGGTGGACTGGCCCCGTTGGCGAGACATGACTTGTCGGAGGCTGTTTATGTGGTGACGGAGCTCGCTTCAAACGGAAACGCGAGGTGCAATGAGTTCAGCCCTATGGTATCGATAGCGATGGGGAAATTCTAAAGTCGATGGCGTCCCAACTCTCCGCCTCAAAGTCTGCGGAGTGAAGCTGAGTACGGCTTGGTGCCACCTGGCATGAGATCTATAGGGGATCATGGTGGTCCAAGAGCATCCACAGCTACAAGCCTCCTTGGCTAGACCAGCAGGTCTTGTGCTCATATCCGGGACGCCCAAAGGTGAATACCTATGCGATTTGCCTCAAGAAGTGTCACTGATGGATCTCCAAAGGTCGAGGCGTGTTCGCAGCTCAGGACATTGCCGCCAGAACAGTCGTAGATGTGTGTCCAGTTCTCGTCTTGGGTGTAGAAGAGAACGCCAAGCACATTGAGCAAACAGCTTTATATCATTACACTTAGTGCGTATTCGGTGGTGACAACCTCTCTCAACCCTGTATTTCTGATCCTCCGCACAGCAACTGGCCGTACCGGGATCGTGACGGGCGTACGAAGCACACGCAAGCGGTGGTGTTTGGCTTGGGCTCCATGTTCAACCATTCGACAGCAGATCAGAATGTGGGCTGGGAGCGTGACGTTGAACGCGAATTGATCACGTACAAAGCCTTGAGAGACATGAGAGCGGGAGAAGAGCTGTGTAAGAATTCTGCGAATGCCAAAGAAATAGCGGGCATCATTGACGTCTCTCGCTAGGTATATCGTACGGTAGTAAGTTGTGGTTCAAAGACACAGATGCCCCAAAGGACTTGGGGGACGGGGATGGTACAGATGTACTGAACAGCATACGACTCTATGACTGAACACCGGGCGCTGCACTGTGCATCAAACCGCGAGGAGAGTGAGGATGGATGTACAAATAGTGAAACTGCCACTCAGTATGGCTTTCGCTCCAGTCCGGAGACTTTTGTCGGTGATGCCGACGAGCATCAACCCAAAACTAGCGAGTCGCTCTCCGAAGCATCCCAGTTCCGGAACGCCAGGCTATTTGTAGCGTCTGATCAGAAACAAAAGGTTCGTCGTCCTTCTCTCAATCTATACACAGTCTGTGCATCACCTCAACTCGAGCCCGTCATCATCTTTCCGTTCCATCTCCTCCACTGGCGTATTCGCCTCCTCCCCTGGCGTGTCCACTTCGTCATCGGTGTCCGACTGTTGGACTTCGGCCGCTGTTCGCAGCTCGTACGCCAGCTCGAAGCATTGCGAAAGCAATTCCGAGACGCTACCCTGACCCTCGGGTATCTCGTCGCCGACCATGAATTTGCCATCTTTCCTCATGTTGTCTATCGAGTTGAGCTAGAGGATATCAGTGTCTGAAATATCAGGGGTGAGAGGGGTCGTATGGTGCCTTCATGCTATAAGGGTAGAGTTCACGCGGAGACTCGACACCACCGGAGTTCTTGACCTCGAGCAGACACCTCTTCAGGGTTTGGAGTTGATTGTAGATGGGCAAGAGTGCTTCTGAGACAGGCTCTGAAGCAATGATCAGGTGGTAGATGTTCGCGTAACTCTTCCTTAGAAGATACAACAAAGTCTGAAAGCCGTTAATTGCAAGAACACAACCTGGAAGAAAGGAGCGTACTCTCTGAGCATGTAGATCCGCGGGTTTCCCATTCGCGTCCACAAAATTGCCATCCACTCGAGACTCGTCAATCCGGTCAAGTTGTCGTTGGAAGCTGTACAAATCCGTCTCTCTCATCGACCAGGCCTGAGTGATGATCTTGTTATCCAATTGGTTGCGGATCTCGCGAAGTTTCTCGTAAGTCTCTTGGAATCTCTCATCGATCTTTCCTTGCCTAGCTGGGCCATCAGTGATCTACGTCAGATTGCTGTGTTGAGCGACGCTCACTTTTCTCGTACAATCTGTACCCACAGAAGACATCGAGCGAGCAAGTCCAATACAAGCTTCTTCCCCTCCGGCACATGGTTCTCGTCAAGTTTCATCTCCCGCAGCTTGTCTGCATATTGCTCCTCTGCACTTCTATCGCCCACC
>NAJN01001239.1:0-12793 GCA_005059845.1 Cryomyces minteri
ACAAGGACCCGAAGTCGCTCAGCCGTCCCACTGATATGAAGATGTCCTGTATCGTCCTCTTTGCATCGGCCAATGACTTGTCCTCTGACACTGGTGTTGACGGCAGAGAGGACTCGGACACGTATTCTTTGGCCACGACATCGAAGTTTATGGTCTTGTCGTGTTCTAGTGCGATAGCAAACACGACAGCTTTGCCACCCAGTCGGCTCACTTTGAGTAGGAACTCCATCGATGATTGCGTGTGTCTGTACCGGAAGGCGTATGTAGATGATGCATTCCATTCGGCGGGCAAAGGTTGGGCATTCTCTGCATCGGATCGTGATTCTGTGAAGCTGTTAGCCTTGGATAGGTGGACTCGTCGCCCTTCTTCTTACTACGAGGCTACTCACCTATTCGATGGTCCTCGCCCAGTCCAATCAACCTGAAGCCCACGGCTATCATTCCAGCATGTGCTGCGAGTGCTATGGCATCAAACGGTGTCTTTATCTGCGGTGATGCATCCCTTGGCAAGCTCGTCGCCATGTACGTGGCTAAGGAGCTTGCGCCGAGCCGATTGCCCACAGGACCGCTATCGGTCGCCATGATCGCTATTTTGACAAGCGGTCTGTGAAGTCCGTGACAATAGTGCTGGTGAGAAGGTAAGAGAGATGGACGAGGTCGGACGTGGATGGGGAAGGGTTAGGTTACTGCAAGCACTAGGTTGAAGCTCGAGGACGACATCGAGCTTTAGTGGGGTATACATTACGGCTGCGGGGTAAAGTTGCATTATGTCATCTGTTTCATGTTTAAAACATCTTCCTTACAGCACCATAAAGCGCTGGAGAGCACGTCAAATGTGAGACGCAGCAGGCATGGAACCGAAGGCATGGAAACGAAGACATCTGGCAAAACCACAGAGCTCCGATCAGACTTCAAACAGCGTAACAAGAGTTGTCTGGCCATCCGAGAAAGTCCTTTGTCCTGCAGACCCAGGTCCCTCTTCGCCGTGATTTGAAGTATTGTATCCACCACCAGCGAAACGATATCCTATATGCAGTGTCAGTGCCAAAGATGTCTCATGGACTTGGGTTTCCAGTTTGAAACATCGCTTTCGTCCATCTCAAAGCGGGTTGCTTACGCCTGGTGCAACCCTTTTACCAACGTCTAGCTTACACAAACATTCCGGTCTGCCACGTCTATAGCAAGACCCCTTTCATTACAACCAGCGCAACCCAATGCTCTAGTGACACTCCGGCCTGTCCGAGACGAGTAAACTAATGCAGTCTCCTCAAGCCTTCCACCATCCCCCTGACGTCCTCGACATCCATTCCCAACCCCTCGACAACCTTCTCCTGCACCTCGGCCGAGCAATCCAAAAACCGCTCCACGAACTCTCCATCGACAAATCTCATCGGCTCCTCTGCCTCTCTGACCTGGTTCTTGAACGCCCTGTACTTGTTGAACGGTACATCCCCAGGGCTCTTCACCAGCTCTGCCATACTCGCCTGCAGCCGCATGAGCAGGTCTTGCTTACCAGGTGCGATAAGTGCGAAGAGATAGAGGGAGCCTTCGACGGTCGCAAGGAAGGCGCGGGGAACGACGACAGCAGCGGGGGTGGTCTGGACGTCGATGCGCCGGATCCTGTTAACCATTTCGCCCAGCAGCATTTCGCTTGTCACTTGCAGTCTTCGGCGGTCGTCATCTGTCACGCCATTGATATCTTGATGTAAAACCAATAGGTTTCCCTCTGCATCGCTTTCGAGGAAGGTGTTGTCTGCTACGTGTGCCACAGCGGTGCCCCAAGCTGTTTGGAAATGCATGGCAATTTCTTCCAGAGAGTCTTCTGCGCCGGCTTTGCCGCGCGTGTACTGGACAATCGACACGCTCTTCATCAGATCGGCGATAGCTATCTGATTGCCCGTCACGGCCACATCGATTGGTGCGGTCGAGGTTCTGTAGCTGGCCTTCTTAGTGAGGAAAGGACTACCCGCAGTCTCGTAGTGAAAGTCATATATGACGACCTGGCAGTCTTGTTAGCTACAGATACTCACTTTGAATTAAAGAAGAAGAATCTTACTGTCTTGATCAGCGCCGCGGCGATCTTTCCCTCGACCATGGCTAAGCACCTGCAAGCACCCTTCACAGAGTGCTCAAGAAGCAGCTTTAGAACTCTCTCCTCAGTGACTTCAAAGATGAGAATTCGCCCCCGAACAGTCTCCGCGTGCTCGTCGTCCATGTAAGCTGTGCCTACGACGAAGCGTTCAGCGAGAGCTCCAGTACCATCGTCAAGTTCTGCACGGATGACGCTCTCGACAAGCTCATCCTGATTCAGTGCGTACGTGTCCAGTTCTTTGAACAACACTTCATCGGCTAGCTTGAAGTGACTCTGGATTTGCTCGTATCCGTTCCGCAGGGTCCGCTTGATCGTACCTAATCCGAAAGACCTGAGCGTCGGAGAATACGCTATGCGACGGACTGTCTCGTGCACAGCTAATGTTTGAACGTGCGTAGTACGTTCTGTGTCTACGAGAGCAATGCTAAGATTATCCGGCACAGCGATTGCAATTGCATCGGGATACGCTTCTGAGTTGAAGGGACATACGCACGACGCTTTGTCAGCTGTGATCGCAGAATACACTATCCGTCCTTCGGAGCCGTAGATAAGGCTAGGGTGTTCACAAGTCGCGAAGACGTTGTATAGACCGTCTCCTCTAGGAAGAGCTCTAAAATTGGCTTGCTGTGTTCCAAGCACAATGCTCTTCTTTCCTGAGAGGGTGTACTTCGTAGGGTCGAAGGAGAATGTGAACACGTTCCCGTCAGCCATAGCAACGAACAGTGTCGGAGGTTGGCCCTCAAGGATGCTGGCCAAAAGTATCGATCTTGGTACCGTAAGGCCTTCATCCGAGACAGTTTCTGTATGTACACTTTCTAGTGTATCAAGACTCAGCACTGATACCGCGGAGTTTTGCCAGAATCCGACGATGCAAATCCTGTCGATCATGGACGGTAACGCTACGCATGCGACTTGGTAGTTTGCACCGAACTCTTTCTGGGAATGTACCCTGATTTCTGATTTGGTATCAAGAACGATCAGCAGGACACCACCAACGGAGAGGATGATATACTGATCGTTGGCGGCTGCCGCTGTGATAGACAAACGCTCTGGTGGTGTCCATTCGGAGACAACCATGCCGTTTTCGAGATCTATCAAGCGCACAGACGAGCTAGTGACTTGGATCAGTCGGCCTGATGGTAGGTTGCTTGCGAGAAGAGTATTCTCAGACAGGACCAAACCCTTATACTCCTCCACTTCTTCCACTTCTCCGTCCGGGTTGAAGTGAAATGCACGGGTTTCGTCTACGAAAGATACGATGAGGGTATCCACATAGTCTTCGGAAGGAGTGGACTTCAGACTGAACATGTCCGATACATGTCTCATCTCTCCGAGCACACCAAGATTCTCTAGACCCACTCCGCTTCGCACGCTCCGTAGACTGCCATCCTTGTATGCGCCACTACCCGTGACAATGCGTGCTTGACCAGAAGAGTACTCGTTTGTTTGGCCTTCGCCAGATCGGCTTCCCATGTCCATTATCGTGAAGTCGAGTATTGGCGCAATGTTTGGAAAGTTCTGGATTACTTCTATGCCTTGTTCTGTGATTTGGATGACCTGCGAATCACCTTGGTGGGATCCGACAAACATGCGACCACCGTCGAGGTACACCAAGACTGATGCTCGGGAAGTCTCGCCAATGACATCCAGCTTCCACTCCTCGACCGTGTTGTTGCGGTCCAGTATGAGCATAAGCAGATATAGCACACCATAGTCGTCTGCTAATACAAACCTTTGTTCGTCAATCTGTTCCCACGCTACGAATATGGTGGGATCCTCGAGCACCTGTCGCTGTATGTCTCCAGTAGAGTCATTGAGATACGCTATCGAAGTCTCCCCCAATACGAGCAGACCGTCTGTACGATATCAGTATGTCAGAACTTCTTTTCTGAAGAATCTCACTGACAAGCGGGTGCAGATATAGGTATGATGTGACTGGCACCAAGCTCCATATCATGATTTGGCGCATCTTCCACATCGCCCAATTCAGCACTGCCCTCTATCGATGAGTACTCTAGCTCCCGCAGTTTCAGACGCGCTTGGCCGTGAGAGTCCTCGTAAAGTAGGGCTAACCTCGGTTTGTCTTTCTCTTGTGACCTTCGTCGTAGATAGGTTGAAGATCGTACGAACAGCTCCGGTATCCTGGAAGGTACCGGCTCACCCAATGATCCGATCTCCACGTCGCTCTTCTTCTTGGTCTTCTGTGCTATGGGAACTACAGTGACAACACCTTCGTATAACTCTAGAGTCATGAAGCGCCCGCTCGGATCAATGTGGCATCTATCTCCGGTTTGAGAGTCTCTTGCAGTCTTGTCTGCCAGGTCTACGAAGCTCTGTTCAGTCCGCAATTGCTTTGCCTCCGCATTCCAAGATAGTGTGAAGTACGTATATCGATCCGTGCCCACGAATAGGTGGTCGGTAGATGAAGAAGCAGGCCGGAGCTTCTGGAGTATGGTGACTTTGCCGTATATCGCTTTCGAATGTCGTAATGCCAATCCTTCAGGCGTTTGGGCATATATTTCTATGCGATTAGCCTTTCTATGACAGTGTTAGCGACGGTTCTTCAAGCCGGTTTCTCCTAAGCTTACGCTACCACGAGGCTCTCCTCACCAGCGCCTAGGAACTTGAGCTTGAGGGCGTGCCTGACACTGCTTGGCCGGTGTATTGGGGCGAGGTAGGCCATTTTCAGTGTCGCTATGTGAACGCAGGTGAAGTTGCTGTAATACGTTCGGACTAGATGACTTGAAGGCTTCGGCCAGAAGCTGGAGATGTACCGAGTGGAACAGCTCGGGAGACGCGATGGATGATGCGCGCCGCTGCGGTTAGCTATCGATACCTAACCGCGAACTTATCACTCTTGTGCTCCGTTGCTACGAACACATGCTAAACAGTCATGGCACGTAAGGAACAGTTCTATTCTCCTGGATTAGGATCAATGGCTCCAGCGTACAGGCTAATGCTCAGTTCTAGCCGCAAGACTCCCTGTGGTCGACGACGACCCAGTCACTGCCGAATATGATGTCTTCATCACGCCGGACCTCGAAGAACAAATCTACCTCCTTCAGTATCCGAACCGGGGTTACAAGCAACCGTACAACGAAGCCGCTTTTCAAAAGCCCCTAGACATGCGCATCAAGTCCAAAGCCGGGTTCATCGAGATGGACGTACCAATGCATGTCTGGGCAAATTTCGACAAGAAGAAGGGCGTCGAGTGGGGTGAGGCGATGCGCAAGGCGAAAGACGACGGCTCAAGTGGCTTCGGGCTCGCTGCTGGGTTCGATAGTGGCGCGCCCCCGCTGAAGAGAAGCGGGCGAGCCACAGCGGATCAGAATGAAGACGGCTCACCAGAGGCAGACGTGGAGCATCTTCTGCGCAGGTTCGACGATGCAAATGACAAGGGCCATGTCATGAACAAGCAGACACTCGGCGGGCAAATCCTCAAGGATGAGGCAGGAAAGCCTATTTACATGCTTGGCGCCTTTCGTGGCCGTATGTGCACAGTTACAATGCTTCATACAGCATGCTGACTTCTGTTGTAGACGAGCTACACTTGACGAAAGTGGATGGCATCGTCCAAATGCGCCCGCAATTCCACCACATAGATGCTTTGACACGGGTCGACAGGGCCACGACTCGAAGAGAACGAGAGGCTGCAGAGCCGCCTCGCACCGCTGAACCGCGCGCTGTGCACCAAACAATCAAGTCTACTGCTGAAGGGGACGCAAGCCACAACCAAGAGAACGCCGCGGCGTTTCTCCGAGCAGCTCACGAAGAACCTTGGACCAAAATGAAGTACCACGACGAAGATGTAAGGGAATGAATAGCCCTACGCTACAAAGTCATGCCTAATCTGAACTAGACCGACGCAGCTTACGCCGCATATCACGAGAAGCTCTTCGTAGCGGATACCGAAGCGGCACCCAAGCTCAAGTCATCAATGACAAATGAGCAGTACCTGGATGCGATCAGTGCCCCTCGAGTCGATCCTAGTGGACGAAGTAAGAAGAAGCCGTTGACGAAGAAGCAGATGGCGGCAATTGACCTGGCTGAGGATGAGTCGGACGTCCCAGGTGCAGAGCAAGCCGGTCCAGCAGGCACTGCGGAGGGTCAGGCAGAAGCAGGGGCCGAGCAGCGCGATCATGGAGCCTGAACTGCGCTCAAGTTTTGTGAGAAACTCATGCGGACGGCGTTTGCGGAGAGCATAGCGTTGGCGCAGTTGTCAATATACCAATACCAACCTTCGGAGCGTAACTCTGTAGTCGTCAATACTGTTAGGTCTTACGTGTACCGTATCATTGCAATTGCGCTTTTACTATGAGTGCTGAGGCAATATCTAAATGCGCAAGAGGTTCGAAGCGGTCAACGTATGTTTTTCAGGCAATCTCTGCTGAAGGGCCGACTCGAACCCATCTTCCTACCTATACAACATGGATCTCACTCTGTGTAATCCTGCTAAGCATGGTGTCCTTGCGCACGAGCTGTCGCTGCTTATGATGCGAAAGATGAGCCTCTCCAAAACTTCTTCCAAGAAGAAATGCGGTTATGTTTTTCCCACAGCCAGCATCCTCGGTGTTAGGAGGCCGACAGGCGATCCTTGAGCTTGGAGACTTTCCACGCTACGCGTGTACATTCTCCTTGAACCAGCTTCACGTTTTTCGAAGATGTCGACGCTTGTCGTGCCTCTGAGGCGCCTACCTTTGGCAGCTCGTTCATTTACGAGAAGGACCTTTGCAACCTCATCCAGCAACCTGGCATCATGGGGCTTCGTAGGTCTCGGACGAATGGGCAAGTACCCTGAAGCTCAGTTCATTACAGTTGTACCATAGCTGACAGCTATACCACAGGTTATCCTATGGCTAAGAATCTTCGATCAAACATACCCAAAGGAGATACACTTGTGATTCACGACGTCAATACTGCTGCCACGTCGAAGTTCGCGAAAGAGGTGCAAGGAAACGTCGAAGTTGCGAGCAGTGTCAGAGATGTCGCCGAGAAAGCCGTAAGTCAATATCGCTAACGTCCGCTTGTATGTACACAACCTCTATGATGAGTGTGTTCTATCCATGATCTAAGTTGGGAGCTGCGTTATGTAGCTCTTTCCCTGATTTCACAATTTTCATCAAAGCCAATCCTCTGAGTCTTCTTGCGCAAGTCACATTCATTAGCCACACTGCATTGCGACTGGAGCTCCGCTAAAGTTCGCTGCCACAGGAAATCATCGTAACCTCTCTGCCAGAGCCAAGCCACGTGAAGAGCGTTTTCAAGGCGATGCTCATGCCGCAAACCTTGCTAAAGGGGAGCATCCCGCAAGAGCGACTGTTCATTGACTGTTCCACCATTGACCCACGCACATCGCGCGAAGTCGCACAAGCTGCTCAAGGGCAGGGCAAGTTCATCGACGCGCCAATGTCTGGTGGAGTGGTTGGTGCACAAGCGGGCAAGTTGACTTTCATGATCGGCGCACCGAAAGAGCTCGTCGAGCGAGCTACTGAGGTCCTGTTGATGATGGGCAAGCGAGTCATTCACTTGGGCGAGCAGGGTGCTGGTCTCCATGGGAAGCTAGCGAACAACTACCTTCTCGCGCTCAACAACATCGCCACGGCCGAAGCCATGAACATGGGCATCAAGTGGGGCCTGGATCCCGCAGCACTCGCGGATATGATCAATACGAGCACAGGACGCTGCTGGCCTAGCGAAGTCAACAACCCGGTGCCTGGTGTCATCGAGAGTGCGCCGGCGAGCAGAGGATACGAAGGAGGGTTTGGTGTCAGTCTTGCGAACAAGGATCTCAAATTGGCACTACAAGCTGCGGAGGAGGCAGGAGTCCAAGTGGCACTAGGACCACATGCAAGGGACATCTACGATGCTGTGCAAGCGAATCCAGAATGCCAGGGCAAAGACTTCTCTGTTGTGTATAGACATCTTGGCGGAAAGGAGTAAGATTCATCGTTCGCTGACCATAGACGCCTCATCAGTTCGACATGTTCGTGTTCATGTTCGTGCTCTCGAACTCGTAGGATTCCCCTCGCTATTTCACGGGCCAGTGAGATGCGCAGTGTGTAGACTTGTTGAAAATTTGTTGACAACTTTCTGTGTTCACTGCCAGTGTGCGAAACAGTTGTGCTTTGTTCGAGTGGATGGCGCTTGAATGCAGACAACCTGACTGAACGAAGCAAGCCGGGGTCTCGGCTTCCTCCTCCGCAGCACGAGCTCAGCCTCAGCCTTACGAACCGCGCGTCACACTGTATGTTCGAGCTGCTTCGAGCGGCGACCCCAAGGCAGCCATATACAACGCTTCACCAACTTGCCCACCCACTCACTGCTAGTACATCACAGTCACAGAAGTTCCAGTCGCTCCAAAAGGCACAACCACCACCATGTGCGGCTCCGATATATTCCTCGGCATCATCGCCGTCCTCTTCCCTCCCATCGCAGGTAAGCGCTCTCCCATCGCCTCTGTCCTCCCATCCCAGAAACCGCTTTCCAGCTGACCCCTTCCTCAGTCTGGGTGAAGCGCGGCATCTGCAGCGCCGACAGCCTCATCAACCTCGCCCTCTGCTGTCTCGGCTTCCTGCCAGGCCTCCTGCACGCCTGGTACATCATCGCCAGCTACCCGGACCCATCGTACGACTACGAGAGTGTGGGCCAGCACGACCCGGAAGCAGGCGGCGTGACGTACTTCGTTGTGGCGCAGGGTCCGCCAGGCAGCGCGCAGGGAGCACAGAGAGCACAGGGCTCGCAGAGCGGGTATGGCACTGTCGCTGCGCCCCAGAACCAGTTCCCGGGTCAGCAGCAGAGCGGCACGGTCAACAGCTTCCCTCAGCCGAAGGCCCAGTTGAAGTCAAAGAGTGCGGGCAGGAGCGAGCGGCCGAGGCCAGAGGCCGGTGCGGGACCGAGTCAGGGAGAGGAGGTTCCGCCGAGTTACCAGGAAGCTGTCAAGGGTGACCATAAGGTGCAAACGCAGGAGTAGGTTGTTGGAGAAGTGCAGGAGTGGGATGGATGGTGGAGAAGTGCAGGAGTGGGATGGATGGTGGAGTGGTTCAGAAGAAGGAGGGATGGTTTGAGATACAACGGGTTCTGGTGTATTGGCGTTGGGGAAATACGGGTGGATACCTTGTGTCTTGCGCTGGACGGAGCGCAAGGCTCTGTATCTTATTCTTCAAGGTGCAATTTCAACTGCTAATGCACAGACTTCATGATGCTGCTCGCTGTCTGACTAGCAGCAAAGAGTGAAGGAGGTTCAAATAGTGTTGCCTCAAATACGCCTTAGATCTATCTATACAGTACTGCCGCTCGTCTCCCAACATATGGCTATAGGGTGACACCACAGGACACACCCTCTATCTAACGTCTCGACAAAGCCAATGCACAGTAACTCTGAAAATGGGAATGAGAGCGAATGAAACAGAACTGTTCACAACCCCACGTACCTGTACGAAGTACATGCTCCCTCTCTCCAAGAACCCCGCCCCGGAGCCACACCGGCGCCAAGACCCTCCCTCCACCACGACACCACGCCACGACAAACCCACCACTCACCACCGATGGAAGGTTCAAAGATGGGGACGCAGTGGTTGATCTTTGCTGCCGCCAGCGGCGCTTGCGCGTCACTCAATGGCGTCTTCGCGAAGCTGTACGACCACTCCATCCCTCCTGGCTATCTTTACAGCTGGATGCTACATACTGACGGACTGGCTTGTAATGTAGCACGACGACCGACCTCACGACCTCCTGGGCAAGCGGTGTATCGCATGCTCTCGGCTTCGGCGCCTCGAACGCAGTCGAGGCCACTGTACGCGCCGTAAGTGTCCCCCCTCCCCTTCCCTCCTTCCCTCTTCTCTGGCCCTACGTCGCATCCGGCATACTGCAGCCTGCCAGCACACGACCAGTTCCCAGCCTCCGCTCACGCGTTCCACACGCAGGCCTTCTTCGCGCTGAACCTCCTCTTCAACGCGGTCATGTGGGCGCTCTTCACGCGCGCCCTGACCCTCGCCACCTCGACCGTGCGCGTCAGCATCATCAACACGTCTGCGAACTTCGTGCTCACCGCCGTGCTCGGGTGGCTGGTCTTCGCCGAAACGCTTCCAGGGCTCTGGTGGCTAGGCGCCAGCCTGCTCGTCGCAGGGAGCGTCATCATTGGGAGCCGGGAGGAGGCGCAGGCGAAGGGCCGGGTTGGTGCGGGAGGAGGCGGGGAGGCGGGCGAGCCGTTGAGTGAGACGTACGGGGAGGAGGAGGAGGATGTGGCGGATTTGGGAGAGCTGTTTAAGGATGAGATGGGTGAGAGTGAGGACGTGGATGAAGGTGGGCGGGGGAGCGATGAGTTCAAGGGGAGGATGGGGGAGTAGGGCTGTACAGAGGAAGTGGTGGACCAAACCGATTGACGAGTTACCACTACTGGGTTGCACACATCTGCGGCATACGGACATTGCGTTGTCCATGTAGACTTCTTCTTCCAATGCACTTCATGGCAGCTGTCTTCCAAGGAACGATGCGTGACGCAGGCCAGCCAGACACTGTAATTGTCTGTACTCGTCATAAGCTGTTCACCTCAAGCAATCTTGCTTTTACAAGTCTCCTGAAGAACGCCCACCGCAACGGCCAAGGACGGCTTTCCTCTCCAACACATCGAGACCATATGTACCCAACAAGAACTTTCAATCACTAGCTGGGTTTGCTAACCTAGGACGTGAGCTGGTGTATCCGTTTGCCCGTAGGTTGGCCGTCATGCCTGACGGCGACCCCCAGCTTTTTGCGGTCGCGTGTTCGAGTCCCGTAGGAGGAGACATCTGACAGCCTTCTCTTTCTTTTGCCTCCTTCGTTTTCTTTTCTCTTCTGCCTTTCCCGCCTGTCATTAGGATGGGGGACCGCTCGGGATAGTAACGGATCGGGAATCGAGGTCTCCAGGATATACCTGAATGCCCACGATCGCCGGTTGGAGCTTCAGGGGCTGGCTATGCGCTCGGATCCGCTCGCGCGTTGGCAGCAAACACCGTCGTAAGTGTCGCGAGCAGCTAGACTCGTGGGACCTCGCAAGGTCTGGAGCGCGTAGTGTCTCAACAGACAGTGGTCTGTGGTGGCCGATTGCCTTTCATGTGGCAGGCAGCAGCCTCACTGAGCCAACTTGTCGTTTAGCTTAGTAGCCGTAGTCTTTTGTTAGTGCGCCACGAATAGAAGAGCTCATGTTTGTGAATGGTGGCGTACTGAGTAGGTAGCCTGCTGTTCTGAAACCGACGTAGTCTCAGCTGTAGACCTAGTCACACCTACTCAGCACATATTGTCAAAGCAGGATATAGCTATAGCGACATCTGATTGCGAAGATTGCGGGGATATTGCCGATGCCGAGTGCCAATGCGCCGCACCCAGGACGTACTGATGCTGCCTTCCGAAGATGCAAGGACAGGCTAGATCCCTTGGAGGCGTATCACGTACCACAGATCTCGTCACCTAAGTTTCCGAGTATGTCACAGGGAAGGTTGTCGTGAGTCCACTGACTTATTAAGGATGTACGGTAGTCGCAGTTTCTTCTCCCCGAGCTGCGAGACGTTTGGGGACAGCTGGAGAAGTGAGATCTCACCTGGCAACTTTTCAGTCGGCCGCAAGCAGTTGCGACCCAATAAGGCCGACCGAAAGCTCCATCGGGCGGCGGCCCCCTGTTCCACTCGAGTTTGGGAACTAATAGTCGCACCGATGGAATCTCGGATACGGAAATCATGTTCTCCGAGGATCTGGATTCTCACACTTTCAATCACGTGACATCGACTCACTACAAGAAAACAGTGCCATAGGCACTCGAGAGATGTTTGTTTGCAGTGGCGATGATGGTAGTGGTAGAGGCATTGGTGTTTGTAGACGAAGAGTCAGATCACGAATCAAGTAGTGTGAGGCGACTGAGATGTGTTTTCACGTGTCGACGAGCTCGGACGAAGACTCCTTTCGATACGTCGACGTTGCAAAGTGTCCCTCTGGAAGTGCACTAATCATGACTGATGAAGTGATTATAATAAGTGGTAACGCGAGGTAAAGTGACAATCTCAATAATAGATAGAGAGAACTAGAACGTTGAAGACGGTAATGTGTTACGAGACACTAGACTGAACCTGTAGGGTTGGCAGATACCAGCCGAGTTTCCCTGAAGAATTTTATAGTCTTGCTCCTGACGCTCAGAGGAAGTCAAGGTCGCATGGTGCAGCGTACGCATTACTGTCTCAATGAGGATACCCAACCCACGGACAAAACGTGATGTACGACAAGAGAATTTCACCAACGACGACTGCGACCGATTAGTATTGAAACAAGCCTTTGGAATGAGATATACTTGCCTGTAAGCTGCAGCAACTCGTGGTTGCTTGCGCCTTAGCCTTGGTGTCACGTCATCGTGTTGGCGCTTCTTTCCGTCAGATTCCAGTTCGTCCCCATCGTCATAAGATCTCTTTCGGCTGCTCTCCGAGCGCAACAGCGCAGGCGGCTTGCCATCTTCTGACTTGTCGCCATTGACGCCGTTCGTCTCGTCAGGATGGAAGTCAGAGCCAGCCAAAGTATGTTGGCTTCCTTGAGATTTCGGGGAGTCGGCAGCAGTGTCAAAGCCATTTGACCGAGGGATTTCGGCTGCTTTCCATGGGTCGTAAGAGGGTGATCGTTGTTCGTTGGGTGGTGGCGGCGGTGGGACGTAGCCTCCAGGATGCAAAACAGGGACTGGCGGAC
>NAJN01000124.1:0-35587 GCA_005059845.1 Cryomyces minteri
CTAACCTGATCTCTCAGCCGCCTTCGTCATCTCGCCTTGTCCCACTCTGTCCCAAGTGTTTGTTCTTGCCGACCGGACCCCGCGATATCATCCCATTCATGCGCTTCCACCACTGATTGCGGCCTTCGTAGGCCTTTACGCCCGACATATAGATTCGTCGAAAGCGCCTCGGACGCCAGGAGACTCGCACTTGAAATGCTCTGAGAAGGAAGGTGCAGGAAACAAGCACAATGGCGGCAGCTGCGATCCACCGTATTACCTCGCATCTGCACCACAAACATGACGACGAACCTCCACCACCCAAACAGAACGCGTATCCTGGAGAATCTGAGGAAGAAGTCATGGCGCGGCGTGAAGAGGAAAAACAGTTGATCGCGGACTGGGAAGACGAGAAGCGTCCGCTTGAACCCGACCAAATCGCTATAGACCCCGCCAAGAAGATTGTCGGCCACTCCTCCAAACACCTGCGCTGCGAGGACTTCGAGCTTATCAAGACACTGGGCACAGGTGCGGCTTTCAGAATTGTTCTTTGCATAGAGCAATGCTGAGGCCCGAACGCAGGAACCTTTGCACGAGTGTGGCTGGCACGGCTTGCGGGTCCTAAAGAAGGAGACCAGGACAAGATCTTCGCGCTTAAAGTACTTCGGAAGCCCGATGGTGAGCATTGGCGTATGTTGCACTTGGTTGTGCAACCAGCTGAGATCTGGGATCCACAGTCATACGGCTCAAGCAGGTCGAGCATGTGCGCAACGAACGCAATGTGCTAGCTGCTGTTGCTGGACATCCCTTCGTTACCACCATGATTGCAAGCTTCCAGGACCATGATACGCTATATATGCTTGTGAATGCCGCTTGCGCTGCGATTCACTGGGCACTTGGCTGACCAGATACTGCAGCTCGACTACTGTCCTGGCGGCGAAGTCTTCAGCTACCTTCGAAGAGCACGACGGTTCAATGAACCAACCTCCCAATTCTACGCTGCCGAGATTGTGTTGATATTGGAGTTTTTGCATGAGAACCAAGGGGTTGCATATAGAGATCTCAAACCGGAGAACATCCTCATAGATGCGGAAGGTCACCTCAAACTGGTGGATTTTGGATTTGCAAAGAAGGTTGACAACAGTGAGTCGAGGCGTGGTTCGGCGAGGCACGTGCGACGAGACTGATACTGTACTAGGAGAGACCTATACGCTGTGCGGAACACCAGAGTATCTCGCGCCGGAAGTTATTAGGAATACTGGTATGCTGTGGTGATCTTTGCCTCGCTGGCAGCGTTGCACGGGTGTCAGCAGCTTACATTCTCGTCTCTCAGGACACGGCTGCGCCGTCGATTGGTGGGCGTTTGGTATCCTGGTCTACGAATTTCTGGTCGGTCAACCACCGTTTTGGGATCAGAATCCGATGAAGATATACGAGCAGTGAGTAATTGACCGTCTTTCCTGCCAAATCACGAAGGCTTAGCACCGTTTCAGAATTGTGGAGGGCAAGGTCCGCTATCCCAGCGCCATGTCACCTGAAGCAAGAGATCTCATCGGCAGCTTATGCACTGTCGACACCTCCAAACGACTCGGCAATATCAAAGGAGGCGCCGGCACGGTCAAGTCACATCCATGGTTCCGCCAGATCGACTGGGACGCTCTCTACCACCGCAGAATTCAGGGGCCAATAGTACCGCATCTGCGAGGGCCGGCCGACACGCGGAACTTCGACGAGTATGACCCAGAGCCTGCAGACCGGGACCCATATACCAGGGAGCTGCAGGAGAAGTATGATTCGTCTTTTGCGGACTTTTAGTGTTGTTACGTCTTTTGGCCATTCCATGAGAGATTGGGTGGAGTTTGGGGGGTTTGGTAGTCGGCTTTGGAAGCTGCCCATGACACCTCTTGTACAATCTATACAGGATTAACACAGTACTTGTGTTTTCATGATGAGTAACGTCTCGGCCAAGCATTAGGTATCTAGTCTCGACAACGACCGTAATGTGAGAAGAACAATCGGCAACAGGCTTCATCTTCTCCGCAAGACGTGAGGTGCCTTCCATGGTGAGACTTGCAGTCCATTGTACCTGAGTTTCCCCAGATCTCCCCCGCACCCCGCAATTTCAACCGACAGGGTTCATCGGCGATGTTGTCGGCTCTGATGAGCCGAAGCTCGGCCTGTTGACAGCCTTGCTCCAGATCCTGGCAGCTGAGTCTGTTTCTTCGTTGTACCTTCTGTTGATGGTGGTCTTCTGGAGGCATCATGCTGCGCGCTCTTGTCAGCAGAAGAGCGTTGGCAGCCGCGCCGCGCAAGACACTCGTTCGCACACTCCTTACCCAGGCGTACAGCAAAGGTCCATCCGAGGTAGACATCCAGAGCTCTCGTGAGTTGCTGTGCCTCCTGGCTGACGTCTCATGAGCCCCGGCTGCTTGAACAGACTGTGGGCCAGCACTTTGCTTCCATCGTCTCTCAGCATGGCGACCGCACAGCGTAAGCCGCCATCCTTTTCCTCTCGGTTACGACGCTGAACCGCTCCCACAGCGTCATCTCCCGTCACCAACAGCGCATCCTGACCTACGAGAAGCTGGACCTCGACAGCAACCGCGTTGCTCGTGGTCTCGCGAAGCTTGGTGTGAAGAAGGGCGACCGAGTAGCTGTGTCGCTTGGAAACAACATCGAGTTTGCGACTGTAATATACAACGAACCTATGTCTTTGCACGGCAAGCTTATACTGGCCAGATCACATACGCATTGTTCAAGCTGGGAGCGATATTGGTAGAGTCAACTACATCGCAATTGCCACTGCGCATCTCTGATTGCCCCAGGTACCGCTGAACCCCGCCTTCAACGTCCACCAGGTCATCGCCGCCCTCGCCCACCTTGCCGCGACACACCTGATCATCGGCCTCGAGACCAACCTACCATTCAAGGAGCCGCGATCGAACGTCCCTCTCTTGACTCACCTCGTGCCAAACTTGGGCGCCAGTAAGTTAGAGTCAGAGCTTGTACCATGTCTCCAACAAGTTATCACCGTGAACAACTCCTACGGCAGGATCGATTGCTCGGAGTTCAGAGCTACAACGCCGTACCACAACGCGGTAGAGGAAGGAGGTTCGGGCCAGCCTATACCAGAACAAGGACTGCATCCCGATGAAGTCGTGAATATCCAGTTTACGTCAGGGACGACTTCAATGCCCAAGGCTGCTTGTTTGACGCACAGATCGATCTTGAACAACGGCAAGAGCATTGGAGACAGAATGTTACTATCACCTAAGGATATCGTGTGCTGTCCGCCAGCCCTGTTCCAGTGAGTATGCCATCTTGTTCTACAGAGTCCAGGCTCCTACCAGCGTACCATGTCCGAGACTTACACTGCGCAGCTGCTTCGGCTGTATCCTTGGCTATATGGCTACAGCCACGCACGGCTCCGCAATCGTCTTCCCGACCGAAGCCTTTGATCCCGTGGCGACATTACGGTCGGTCCAAGAGTACAAATGCACAGCCCTCTATGGCGTGCCGACCATGTTCGTCGCCGAATTCGAGCTCCTTGCCTCGGGCGCTGTCCCCTCGACCGGCTTCGAGCACCTCCGCACAGGGATTGCCGCCGGCTCCTCCATACCCGCCGAGATCATGCGCAAGCTGCACAAGATCCTCAACCTGACCGAGCTGACCATCTGCTACGGCATGACGGAGACGAGCCCCGTCAGCGCTATGACGACAACCGACGACCCGATCGCCAAGCGCATCGAGACCGTCGGCCGCCTGATGCCACACGTCGAGGCCAAAATCATCGACCCGGCCGATCGCAGCCGCATCGTCGGCATCGACGAGCGCGGCGAGCTCGCCGTCTCCGGCTACCTCGTCATGAAGGAGTACTGGGGCGACGCGGCGCGCACCGCCGAAGTCATGATCCCGGACGAGCAGGGCAAAGTGTGGATGCACACGGGCGACGAGGCGAGCATGGACGAAGAAGGCTACCTGCGCATCACGGGCCGCATCAAAGACCTCATCATCCGCGGCGGCGAAAACATCCACCCTCTCGAGGTGGAAAACTGCCTCTTTGGCCACGATGCCATTGCCGAAGTCAGCGTCGTCGGGCTGCCCGACGAGCGATACGGCGAGGTGGTCGCGGCGTTCATTGTCAAGAAGCACGGGGCGGAAGTCACAGCTGACGAGGCCCGGAATTGGGTCAGGGAGAAGCTGAGCGGGCATCTGGGTAAGTCAAGTCCAATCCAGTCCAACGGCACCACGCCCTCACAAAGGAACGCAAGAAACGGGAAATGGAGCAAGTGCAGAGGAGGAGTACTGACGGTGTGTCGAACTGGCAGTGCCGAAGTACATCTTCTGGGTCGACACATACCCCAAGACGGCGAGCGGCAAGATCCAGAAGTTCAAACTGAGAGAAAAGGGCGTGCAGCTAGTGAAGGAGGGCAAGGGTCTTACATAGGTAGCCTCTTACCACAAGCCTCGTCGAAATTATGCAAATCGTTCAGATGTTTTAGACCGGGGAACACTCAGCCGTGCGAAGAAGTGGCAGCAGAGGCGAACACAGATCCTCCTAGCTTCGGCGGGCTCTTGCGTTCAGCCCCCGGAGTCCCGACCCAGTTCTACAAATGACACGGCTGCTCTAGACCCGTTCGACAACGCATTTCACCGCTCATAAGGATCGAAGACCTCGGCGAGCAGATCAGACATCTCTTTCTGCGCCCTGCGTGCGGTTCGAACGAATTGAAGGATGTAGATACCGACCACATCCGCGAGCGTGGTAAGAGTGTGGATGCCAGAAGCAATAGACAATGGGTCGCTCATCGATGCCAGTCGATGATATGTGACTGCAGGTAGTTCACTGCAGAGGAGCATTGAGCGCAGGACAGGATCACGAAATAGCCCTGTTTCTTCCAAGGAAAACAACACGGTGAACATCTACTGATTTGAGCTTCGGAGAGTCTCCATCTACCCCATGAGAAGCGGATGATCCAGGAACGAATAAAGAAGTACATGTTTGGCTTGCTGTGGTACATTGAGAGATGCTCCGACTACGTTCAATAGGACGTGGGACTTGATTTACCTTCAGGATACTTGCTATGCCCCCCAAAGGCAGTGTTGAGAACGAGTACCTCCGAAGCGCCTCCAATCCCATCTTCTGTCGAACTTAGTCCACTCTTGAAGGTCGAACCCAAGGTATGGGTCAGGTAGCACGCGGAGCGAAGAACAACTTGTACTCACAATCCAGATTCCTCCCTAAAACGAGAGTTGAAAATGCGACTCTCCTAGTAACTAGCTCAACAACAGCACATTTCTGCACAATGCTAGGAAGGCAGCATTGATCACGCACCCTCAATTATTTATCTGGAGCATTAGGATCGATAAGCATTGTGCTTATTGTACCTGCTACCCTATATACAATCTAAAAAAGAGTAACGTACACGGGTTATTAGCTCCGCGTTTGCGTGGGTAGGTGCTTTTGGGCTTTCGGAGACAATTGCCCCACCAGTGCACGGGCCACGAGTCGAATCACTTCGTGTCTGCGACTTACAACCAGGTAGGTCATGCACGAGAAATGGGATGAACAACACTGGAACTGCAGGTCTTGAGATGAGCAGATGTTGACGATAACACACGCTCGGCCACTCGGTCGAAGGATATTGCAATTCATGTTAGCACAGCTGGATGCAGCGGTGAGTGGTGCACTGCTTGGGTAAAGTACACTACTGTACGCAGCGCTCGTGCTTGGCCGGGCTCGGGTCACATGCCTCTGCACACAGTGTGTCGTTCGTGTACCTCAGAATGGAAATAAACGGCTCCTCTAAACAGCCCCCTCATGATGTTGGCAACCCTGAGGGTGGTCAGAAGGTCTTAGCGGCACTTCTATAGCCGTGTGCTTCCAAGGGATGTGGATGGATCCTTCCAAGCGAGGCTGCTTGACGTTCCAGGCCGGTTCGCCCAGATTGATTGAACGTCGAGCCGGAGGCGTCGGCCAAGCGTGCTGCGAATCGCTGCTTTGAAATGCAAGAACCAAGACCATCCTGAGGTGCTTGAACACGACCGAACGACGAGACGAAACGACGACATCAGCCGTTGTCGCCAAGTACCTCCTCCTCAACAGCTTTGTCGTATACAGCTTCAAGGACGGGTTCGTGCTGTCCTCTCGGATTGGAAGTCCTTCGCAAAAGGGGTTACAACACACGGCAGATCGGAGGTGTATTCGCAGAGCGTCTTCTGCTTCTTCGAATTCACCGGTACCATCATCGCGTATCGTGTGGTGGTGGGCAGGGGACAGCCTGGGCGCATATCCAAGCCCTGCACAAGCCACGCAGGTGAAAAGGCGTGAAGACCGAATGGATGCCTAGAGCTCCGAGCGGAAACAGCTGTTTGATGGTGCTAGGTAGGAGACCGGTGGTAGTGCGATAGTCTGCAGTTGAGATGTGAAGCCTTTGCGAGGCGTAGGAGAAGACATGATCCCGCGTGTGTCGAAGAAGTAGTTGCAACACAGTAATCGATGGAGCGGCAGCGAGTGTGGTGGAACAGAAGGTTTAATGCCTCAAAGGGCCGAGGAAGGCAGTGGCAGACGCTTGAATCCGCGTGTTCGAGCTATAGTAGTCAACGGGACGATTGCTTCGCGGGACTTGATGGATGTGTGTGTGTTAGTTCTTACACGCCGGGCGAAGGCAAGGCGCAGACGACAATGGTCAACGTTAATTCTATGCCGTCTTCAGACACACACGAGTACGACGCCGTGTTGCAAGCCTGGCAAGCCCTGCAAGCCCTGTGTCTGGATCAATTCGTCTTTCGGGCCGCAACCTCTCTCTCTAGAAGGCCGTTCAGCCAGTCAGCCTACGAGCCTCGACGATGGCGGGATGGGAGCTGCAGGTGAAGCAGCCATGCAGTAGTGCAAAGCGATACCGGACCCCACCTCATCCCTCATCCTCGAGTCAAGGCGTGCCGAGTCCTTCTTGTGAGCGGCCTTGTGCTCCCTCGGCGGGATTGTTCGAATCGCTCACATCAGAGCTTGCTCTCTTCGAAAGAACCTCTCATCTCTCCCCGGGCCTTCGGCAATTAGAAGCAAGACCGCCTGTGAGACGCGGAGGTCCCTACCTCGCGGAAGCGCCGCCGCCGTTGCTGCAACCTTCAGCTTCTTCCCAGCTCACCTTATCGGCATCGCATAGCCGGCTGACGTACCGTCCAGTACCTGCCCTATTCCCAGCAAATGCCCATGCAATCCGCTCCCCGCCTTCTGGTGCCCTTCGAGAAGCGCAGCTGCTGGACCTGACAACAAGCACCACCAGGAACACGTCCGAAAGCTGTGCTTGTGTCTCCCGTGCGAGTTCCGTCTCATCTCTGCATTCGCGCCATTGCTGCTTGGTCTGCGTGGGCCAAGACCAATACCAAGACCCCCCACCACCGCGAGACGACTGGTGTCCAACAAATCAAATTTGGCAGGCCGGATTCGACAAAGTCGAGAGACCCACGGGTCACTGCAGCGCAGATCTTGACCCTGCTCCGAGCATTCCACATTGCACATTCAAGTTCGAAAGCAGTATGTCGACTGCTGTGCAGTCTCAGCATTTCCAAGGAGCGACGTCTGCTCCGACTCCAACACCGCTTCTTCCGCCGTTGAAAGCCGCGTCCTCAACCGACACCGCCCCGTTCTCTTCAAGCGCGCCGTCCGAAGGCTACACACTCGAGCCGCAGAGCACAATCGTCGAGGAAGACGAAGACAACGAGACGGGTAGCGAGCCAGTGGAACCGACGACACCTACACACGATTCACATCCTCACGCCTTTCATCATCACGATGGCACGGTAGACCAACATCCCGCCATGTCACTGCCGTCGGATCACTCCAAGCATCTGGTCGAACCTAGACCATTGCCGATTAACGGTGCTGCGAAACAACCTCCTGCTGCTGCTGTACCGCGGCCCCCACCACCTTCCAGGGTCGACACAAATCCACAGCCGAAGCCGGGCCTAATGAAACGGATGACCACACGACTCAAAATCCATAAGACGCATTCCAACGACCCATCACCGCCTGCTGCACCCGCAGAGCACAGTGCAGCTCTGAACACGGCGCTCAAGAACACCGCTGCGGCATCGGCCACATCCACGCCACCCAAACCTCGCCGATTTAGCTCATTCTCGCTCTCTGCCCGCGATTCTCCTTCACATTCGAATTCGACCTCTCCTCCGTCCCCGGGCTCACCGACGAGTACGATTAATAGCGAGCGGAGATGGGAGCCGCAACAGAAGGACATGTTTAGCCCAGAGAAGACAAGGTCATCGACGGGGCTGAGCATGCTGACGACTGCTGGAAGGCCCGGGATACAATGGATGAATGCCTCAAACAGTCCGAGGAAGTTGACACAAGGGAGCTCGCGACCGACTGGGGTGCGAAGACGATCAGCAAGCACCGAGATGGTGTCGACGATACCAACAGCAGAAAGGGAAGATTCCGGTGGCTATAACGTTGGCCTTCTTGGCACCTTCTCACGGCCTGCCGCATCTGGTGTGGGCATGAAAGCTCGCAGAATGAGCACCAGTCTTCCGGATGAGTTCTTCGTAGATTCTTGTGAGTTGGAGAAGGAATTTAAGAGCTCAAGCAAGTTTCCCTTGAAGAGAGGGAAGCTGGTTGGCAAAGGTGCGACTGCAGTGGTCAGAATCATGTCCCGAAGAGACACGTCGCCTGAAGAGCTCTGTGCCGTGAAAGAGTTCCGCGGCAAGGAGAAGGGCGAAGATGAGAGGGAATACGAGATGAAGGTCAAATCCGAGTACAGTATAGCGAAGAGTTTGCACCATCCGAATATCGTGGAAACCGTACGCTTGTGTACACACAACGGCCGATGGAACCATGTCATGGAGTACTGCGAGGTAGGAGAGATGTTCACTCTAATAGAGAAGAGATACATGACGAAAGAGGACAAATTCTGTCTTTTCAAGCAGCTACTCGGTGGCGTGCATTACCTACATAGCCACGGCATCGCACACCGGGATCTGAAACCAGAAAACCTCCTGTTGACCAAGGATGGTTGCGTGAAGATCACCGATTTTGGCGTAGCGGAGTGCTTCAGTGGAGAGCATCCAGGTCTCCGTGGGACCGGAGGACAATGTGGGAAGAACATGGGTGAGGTACGACGCTGTGCGCCGGGCATTTGCGGGAGCGCTCCATACATCGCTCCCGAAGTACTGGCAAAAGAAGGTGAACATCTCCTGATTACCAGGTCCTATTCACAAGGAGCATCATGACTGACTCTGCTTAGGTGACTACGATCCTCGCCCCTTGGATGTATGGTCATGTGGTATCATCTTCTTGACCATCCACTTCGGCGGTCATCCCTGGGCAGCAGCGAAGCCGGAGCACGAGCTGTACGGAAAGTTCAAGACAGGCTGGGACAACTGGCTCGCAACGCATCCCGAAGGCCTGATCAAGAACGATGACGACTTGCCCAAACTCGGGAAGATGTTCATGCACCTTGACAATCCCGCCACGCAGCGCTTGGTCATGAGGATGCTCCATCCAATCCCCGAGAAGCGCATCACCATTCGAGAAGCGCTCAACGCCAATGTCATTCAAAGAATCGACTGCTGCGTCGTTGAGAGCTACGATGGTGATGCCGAGAACTCGTGCTGCGTCACCAAGAGTGGGTTCAAGAAACCTCCGGTCAAAGTCAAGCACAACCACATGCCGCCCAAAGAAAACAAGATGCCGAAAGCCTTCCAACATCGATTCGATATGGGCGATGGCTGGGCATGAAACCCTTTCCATGACAAGTCTTCTTGTATACTGCACAGACGGCGTTTGTGGGGGTTGGAACACATTTGCGTTAGGCTGGGTGGCGGATCGTTCACTTTGGACGCCTACGGGACAGTCTTTCCAGGCCTTTCATATACGTTCACAGTCCATGTGTACGCACTTTTAACTGTGGCAGCGATTTCTCGTCTCACGGCCGGACGTTCACTATTGCTAGGGTTCCACACATCGTGTCAGCCGGTCGCCGGTGATTCGTGCTGTTGACTTCAGGTTCTGTTCTGTATAGTGATGGCCAAGCGGCCTTGTACCTTAGAACTCCATATAACAAGCTGCGTTCCCTCGTCCCGATGTACTAGGGCTGTTCATGTTCCTCGTGCGGTCTGCGAGCAGTGTCTGGAACCAAACTCCTGGGGGGCTCCGACTTGTCCACATCCACTCGGGCAATCCAAGGCCTACGACCACATTTCACGACTCAGTAGTCAGGTGCACTTGGCTACACCTTAAGTTCGCTTGACGTGAGTTATACACAAATAACCCTGGTTCAACGGCCTGATCCCCGTCCCCTTGTGGCTAGGCCGCATTCCTTGCATTCCACAACACTCGTCTTGTTCACAACGTCTGCCGCTTCACATCAGTGGCACCGGCCACATATAGACGTTCTTTTGCACCGTCTCTCTACACTACAGGTACATACGCTATCACCACGTACGAGGCTTCTGCATAGGTCAGCATCTACATGACAGGGTTTGATAGAAGACAGCAGCAGAACACACTAGTCGCAGCGCAGCAGTGTTTGCATTGTCCCAGCATGCCCAAGAAACAGACACAGGAGGCTCCTAGCGCTCTGGAGAATAGCACTGCGAGCAGTCTGGGGCTCGCTGCTGCTCTTCTCACCCTGGCTGCTGTGTCATCTCTCATCTCCCAGCTCAGTCTCTCTCCTGTCTATGGCTCGATACCAGCCTCTCAGTTTCACCAAAAGGCAATAACAGCCACTGCCTTATTGGCGTTCGTTGGCAAGACCACTCTCAGAAAACACTTTTCACTTGACAGCAGAACGCTTCTCCCGGTATTGGCTTTCTGCATCCCGACTGTCCAGTTCTTCCTCTTCAAGTGCAGCGCACAGCTTGGACCGGTATACGGCCCGTTGGTCACCGAAGGCCTCACGTTCTTGCCGCTCCTTCTGCTGTCTTTCTACTGCGTGGGAGCTGCTCTAGAGGCCGTCAATCTCGGTGACTGGCTCAATCCCACTGTAGCAGAAGCAGCGCCGGCGGTAGTATCCTACTTCTCCTTCTCTGCGATCGAGAGAGCCGCGAGTACCTACCTCCCTCACGTCGCTGGCGACGTCTTCACCCGGGCGATCTTACAGCTCCTCGTTGCCTCCGCCCATGCCGTCCTCTGCCCCTCGTGGCTCTGCCTCCTAGCTCTCCCGGCCCTCGTCCACACCCTCTACCTAAACCCGCACTTCCCCACCACGCACTCCACCAATCTTCTGAACTCCACCCTGCACCAGCACGGCTGGAGCCTGCTCGAGCGGACCGAGTCCGTCACAGGCTATGTCTCCGTGTTGGAGAACCTGAACGACCAGTTCCGCGTCTTGCGCTGCGACCACAGCCTTCTGGGCGGCGAATGGCTCGTCACGCCCGAGCGTAGGAGGCAGGGCATTACGGTGCGGGAGCCGATTTATGCGGTGTTTGAGATGCTGGAGGCGGTTAGGCTGGTGGTGGTTGAGGGGGATGGAAGGGCGGATGGGGAGAAGAGCGCGCTGGTAATGTATGTTGACCCTTTGATTAATTGTCGAGTTCAACACCACTCACGGCTCGTTTGCTCTCCAGTCTTCAACAGCGCTAGGTGGTATCATTGAGGTGCAGCTCTTCTTCGACGATTTCTCATTGCACTTCCCGCTCTTCCATACTCCCTTATAAGCTCTCAGAGTGCAGATCGTAGTGCTCTACAAACAGGCATCTCCACTCTCTCGTTTTTCGCCACTTTTCATCAAAACTCTGCAATCCTCCCCCAAGTCCACTTCTTCAATTCCACTTCCCGTTTCCTATCTTCCCCCTCCGCTCCCCCCTCCGTGTCGCTCCTCTGTTGTCCCCCTTCTCTTCACACCAACTGAACCACACAACTAACGCCCCCAACCCACCAGCGGTCTCGGCATTGGCACCGCCCCGCGCGCCCTTCTCGCCCACAGCATCTCAACCACAACCCTCGAGCTCGACCCATCCATCGCATACTTTGCGACGAAATACTTCGACCTCCCCGCCTCCGGCCGCGGTGTCAACGGTGCGGTCCACACGGCCTTCATCACAGATGCTGTGGCGTGGGTACGGGATGCCAGTGCCGGTAAAAACCCCGACGCAGCCAAACAAACAGAGGCATCTGGGGCCGAGGTGTATGATTACATCGTCCACGACGTCTTCACCGGCGGCGCCGAGCCTCTCGCGCTCTTCACCATCTCCTTCCTCACAGATCTCCGCGCGCTGCTCTCCCAACACGGCGTAGTCGCCATCAACTACGCCGGCGATCTGGCGCTGCCGTCGACGCGCCTCGTCCTCGACACCATCTACACCGTCTTCGGTTCCTGCAGGATGTTCAGGGACAACCCGCCGCTCGATCCCGACTACGATTCCGCCTCCGACTATACCTCCGACTCCAAGACGAGGACAGCACCGGCTGCGCCGCACGGAATAGGCGGCCGGCCCAGGGCAAAGCGGACGCAAGAGAAGCGCGGCGCAGGCGACGCCGCCCCGACGGATTTCCTGAACCTGGTGCTCTTCTGCCGCAAAGACGGCCGCCACGTCGCCTTCCGCGACCCGCTCGACGCCGACTATCTCGGCAGCGCGAGCCGGCGGCAGTTTCTGGTGCCGCGGGCAGAGCTGGAGCTGGCCTTTCCGCTCCCGCTGCCCGAGGCGGCCGACGACGACGGCACCGCAGGCGCCGCGCGGGACGCGAGGGGAGCGAGCGAGGACGGAAGGCCAGAGGGCGCGGCGGGCAGGCCGGCGCTGACGACGGCCAACGCGGCCCACTTCGGCGCGCAGCAGGTCGAGAGCGCCAGCCGGCACTGGCGCATCATGCGCCGCGTCGTGCCGGCCGTCGTGTGGGAGTCCTGGTAAAAAAAAACCCTGCCCCCCACCCAGCCCTCCACACGTGCTCCTCCGCCCCCCCCCCCCCGGTTCCGTCCCACAAACGCCTCCCGTTTACCACGGCATGTGGAGTTTGCTTCGCGCACTACCACCACGCACGACACGCTACGCACTGCACGGCCCTCCCTCGCTCGGCTCGCGCGTGAGGTCTGAAGGAGAAAACAAAAGTGGGCGGGGCGGGGGGAGAGGGGGCACACTGGGCACGCGGGGGGACGGGGCAATGCAACGAGACAGACCTCTGGCATTCCGGCGTGGGGAGGGTCAGGGGTCACGGTAGGTGCCAGAACGGGACCCCCAACACGCGGCGCCTACACAGCCAAGCATCTCATGTACCGTGATCCGCCGTAGCCGGAATCGAGCTACAGCAAGCCACCCCCGGCTGCCTCCTGTACGTGTGTGTGTGTGTCTACCAGAAGCAAACCAGACCCCGGAAGGACGACGGCACGGCGGGGTCCGTGCCGTTTGGAGACGCGGACGGCTAAGACACGGAGACGGCCGGACCCGAGAAAAGGAGCGCCAAGGAGCACGGATGGGAGCGTGAGGCGAAGACGATGCGACGCGATGTGAAGCGATGTCTCATCACGACGACAAAAAAAGAAAACGAAGCCAGCCGAAGCCAGACGGTCGAGCCGAGCCAGTCGCGCGCGTGTCGGTGTAACGTCGCCAGAAGGCTGCCGGGCGGCTTCGTAGCAGAAAACGCCGTGGCTCTCGAGGAAGAAAAGAAAAGGAAGATGAAAGAGTCGAAAAAAGAAGTAACCAGCCCGCGCCTGCCCCGGCCAGCCAAGGCCTGGCTGCCAAGCCTGCCCAGTCCCCAACACCAGCGGCCAGTTGCGAGGGTGAGGAGAGCGCGGAGAACAGGCGGAAAGCGGGCGTGCGAGACGGCGAAGAGCAGAGCGGAGGAGCGGAGAAGAGAGGGGGACGGGTGGGTTGGCGCGGAGGGGATCGAAGTAGGGAGAGGTCGGAGCACTGCCCGTCTCGTGTATGCTGTCTCGGGCTCTCGCCCCGTCGTCAGGATGGTGGGAGACGGGGGGATCGAGCCATGTCCAATCCCACGCTGTCAACGGCCCCACCCCCGTCCACGCCCGTCCCCTCGACCTTCTTCCCCGCCATGCCGACCTTGGCCCCGGCGCCAGCGGCCTTCTTCTTCTCCTTGTCCGTCTTCGTCGCCGTCGCGTTCTCCGCCGTCTTGGTCGCCGCCTTCTTCCCAGCGTCTTTCTTGCTGTTCTCCGACGGCTGCCCGTTCTGCGCGGCGAAGTCCTTCCATTTTCGCCGGCCGTCGAAGTCGATGAGCGCCTGCATGCAGCCCCACTCTTTGACCTTGCGCTCGAGCCAGACGAAGTTGACGGGCTGGTGGGATTGGGCGGGTTAGCTTGAGCTACAGATTCAAAGGGAAGGGAAGGGAAGGGAAGAGAAGAGAAGGAAAAGGAATAGAACGGATGAGATGCGGGAGGAAAGAGTAACGTGGTAGAGATGAGAATGTGGGAGTTGATAGAGTGAACACGCACCTTGGTCAGAAAGTCATTACACCCCACCGCCAACGCCTCGTGCCTGTCGCTCTGCAGCGAACTCGCCGTCAAGGCAACGATGATGACGGGACTCTTGAACAAGCCCGCGTTCTCCTGCAGCTTGTCCTGCTCGCCCAGCTCTCCATTCGCATCCGCATGCATCGCCACGCCGTCCCCGTCCACCTCGCCCTCCGCGGCCCGTTTGGAGGCGTCGGCCTTCCTCTTGCTAGCAGACGCCAGCGCGGACGCCGAGGCGTTGCTGAAGACGCCGACGCCGTTGACGCGCTCGAGGCGGCGGATCTCCTTGGTCGCCTCCAGCCCGGACATGATGGGCAGTTGGATGTCCATCAGCACCAAGTGGAAGCCGCCGGTGCGCCACTTCTGCACCGCGATCTGCCCGTTCATGGCCGTCTGCCAGCGCACCTTCAGCCGCTTCATGAATGCCTCGAGGAGCTTGAGGTTGATGATGTTGTCTTCGACGATGAGCACGTTGATCGGTGGGACGGAGCTGTCCAGGAGGGAGGTGGGGAGGGAGGGGTTGGCGGGACCGTCGTCCGACTGCCGTGACACTGGCGCCTGCCTTCGCATGCCGCGCCTGGTCCGGCTTGTGGGCTGCGGAGTGCTGACTCGAGACTGCGGGGGTGTGGACGCGCCTTTGCTGTTCGTCGGCGGTGCTTCCGGTGCTGGTGGAGTGGGCAAAGGTGGTGCTGGTGGGATTCCATTAGGGTGCTTTGAATCGGACGCGCTGCTGTTGAGATGTGGTCGCGATTGCCAGGTGTGTGTGGAGTTGCCCGGTGGAACGCCGTTGATGTTGCTATGCGAGGGGTGGGTGACGATGGTTGGGGATGAAGTCTGCTGGCGTTGGTATTTGGGTCTGTGTTGGTGTCGACGGCCACCTGGGGAGGGCAGTGGAGGGGCATGACCTGTGGTCAGGATGGACATGGCGCGTTGCTGTTCTGGCTGCATGACGTGGTGTGAGGAGCGGCTGTCGTGGGATGTAGAGGTCACAGGAGCGGAAGGAGGGATGACGGCGGGCATTGGCGGGAAGTAATCCGTGCCGTTCTCCACGGGCCGGTACTCGTCAAGGGCGTGGTAGGCCGTGTGGTTTGCTGCGCGAGGTGAGGGCCTGGGGGTCGATCTGCGCTGGGGCACTTCGATGACAAGCGCCTCGTCGACCGTCTGCCCACCGGGAAAGTAGGCATCGAGTGTTCTGCACATTTCTTCTTCCGGCCCCAGTATCCGCTCTGTGGTCCTCTGCTTCTCATTCCGCGACAATATCCGTAATGTAACGTCTGGCGCATCAAAGCTGCGACCCAGAGCATTGGCATATCTCTTCAAGATCATGTCCCGCACGTCGTCCACCAGGTCGTCCTCCCGGATCTGCACCAACGTTGCCGACGCGCCCGGCCGCTTGACCCAAATCTTCCGGTGCAGCATGCTGGCGATGTTTGTGGGAGGAGCCACGGAAGTGTAATTCTGCTGGCTGCTAGGCCAGAGAGGGCGCTGGTCGGTCTCGAGCAACGTCCTGACGGCGGGAGAATCGGCTGAAATCACCAGAGACTGCTTTCTCACAGTGTTCTGCGTCGGTCGTGACTTGGGCGACAGTGAGTGATCCTGCGTTCCGTCGAGTTGTTCTTCAGGGATCGAGGGGATGGAGCCGACTCTTCTTCGCGGTCCAGGAGGGAGCTCCGGTGTCGGTTCCTCGAGGGTGACGAGCGGCTGCTCAGGCAGGCTGGGAGAGTCGAGGTGGAGAGAGCCAATGGCGTTGACGTGGTTGGTGACAGTGTCGATGTCCGGTTGAGCCTGCTCAGCCTGCCCAGTCTGCTCAGTGTGCGCGTTGGCACGGCGTTGAGCAACTGTCGTTGTCGTGTCGAAAGCACGCTCCGTCCCGGCCGATGCCCGACGCTCGCCAGTCTCACACTCACGCTCACGCTCTCGCTCTCGCTCTCGTTCACGCACACTGAACTCAGCGACGCCCGCCTCTGTCTCTGTCTCTGTCTCTGTCTCTGTCTCTCTCTCCCTCGCTGCCGGCCCAAGACTCGAGGGCTTCCGGCGGAGACTTGCGGCCGGCAGGTTGCTGTCTCGCTGACTGATGCTCGACGACGCTCCAACGCTCGTGGCCGAGCCCTTGCGAGTGAGAAGGCGCAGCTTGTTCTTCAAGTCACCCATCACCCCCAACCTTCAATACTCTTCTCTTCGAAGGACTGAGCGTTCGAGCACTGCTCGTGGGGGAGAGAACCCAAGCACCAGTACAGTGCAGAGCGGAGCTAGGGGAAATGATACCAAGCTTTCCGGTCCTTTTGCTGCTGTGGCTGATACCACGTCGCTGGCGCTTGAATACCGATAGCCGAATGCAAGAACACAACCTCGAAGATGGAGAGCAAAGACGTACGTCAGGTACTTGGGAGCAAGTGAAAACAAAATTCACATGGGCATGCGAGTGCAATGCCAGTCAATCCGCCCTGCAGCTCCAAGAAGCCTGTCTCTCCGTTCATTCTGCGTGTAGCCGCCATGTAACCTGCTGTTGCGGCTGGCCATCGTAGTATAGCAGGGGCCCCGGGCGTCCGTCAGCCTCCACATATCACTTAATCTCCCACGTGCTTCATCTAGCAAATCGTACAAGCATCTGAAAAATTATGTCGATTCGCGTGTACCTATCCTACAGGTCACAACCCCGTTCTTAACCCACCATAATCCAATTACCACACTCGCGTGCATCCAACCCCATTGCGCCAACGCTGAAACAGCTTCATGAAACGTTTCCCTTTTGGTTCCAACAAGTACAGAAACAACCATCGAGGTCTTCCGGAAACCTCGTGTTATCCAAGGGCCGGCATCGTCCAGCTTCCGTCCAGGCCATCAGGGCTTCCAACAGCCCGAAGAAGCAGAAAGACAGTCAGGCCTTAATCCCGAGCATCGTCCAAAGATCCAACAGTCTAAGCAATTCCGAAAGGAAGGTCATCAATCATTCCGCCTGGGATAGTCAACTTTGTGATCTCGGGGATCAGTGTGGGAGATGTTCAATCCCTTACATAGTCGCCGGCAGCAGAGTCCTGTCCTGGGTTCGCATCCTCGATGTCGTTGTTGTTGAGCCACTTGATCAGCCTGTACACGCCCGCAGAGAGGCCAGATCCCATGAACGGGCCAATCCAGTAGATCCAGTGGTAGTGTGGGAAGTTCCTCGAAGCGACAGCTGGTCCGAAACTTCTGGCTGGATTTAGAGATCCGCCAGTGTAGAAGACACCTATATTGTACTAATTAGTGTTTGCGTTGCCTGAAAAAAGGAACGAACATACCGGCGATCTCGGCAACGAAGAGGGCTAGGCCGATTCCGACTGGCGCTATGTACGTGTCCTTACTCTTCTCCGCCGCCAGGATCAGTACGGTGAAGATCAGCTCGCAGGTCAAGAACATCTCGAAGAAGACACCCTGCGCGACAGACATGCCCGGCGCGAGCGTGGTATTGACAACATCGATGGGGCCAGGAAGCATGCAGCTAATGAGGGCGGCTGCGACCATGCTACCCAGGATTTGGGCAGGGAAGAGGAAGGCGCCGCGGACCCAGGGAAGAGCTCCAGAGGCGCACATGCCGAGAGTGACTCTGAAATGAAGGTCAGTGAGTTTGCTCGCTCGTGTGCTGGCATCGGCGGACAGTGCTACACTCACGCAGGATTGAACAGTCCACCACTGATACGGTACATGGACCACGCAGTTACTAGAAGACTGAACCCATACGATAAGGAGATGTAGATGACTGTCTGGGCGCTGTTCGTCCGATTTGGGCCCGTGTCAGAGGCTTGCTCAACTGCCATCGTGTGGCCGGCGAAGGCGAAGAAGAGGAACAGGAAGGTCCCGATGAATTCACCCATCGCTGCAACCAGATGCTTGCGGAGGGTTTCACGGCTGCCGCCCTCATGGACGGATGCAAATGGTTTTTCGAAAGGCATGATGACACAGTTGTTGGATGGTGAAGATACAAAGGATGTTGGCGTGTGAGTAAAACAGCGAGAAATTGTCGACACGCAACGTTTTGCAAAGAAACCCCAGAAACGGAGAAGAGAAGAGGGAGGACAAGAGAGAAATAGGTCACGATGGTTTAGGCTTTGTAATTAAGTGGGAAAGCGCAATTGCAGGGGGAGCGTGATATTGTAAGGGTTATGGGTGTCCGTGACGTGGGTGTGAAGAAGGCGCGACCCTTGTCCGCCACAGAGCGCTTCGGCCAGATGCCAACCGTCGTAACAGTGAGGTCAGATTGGGGCAGGAGCAAGCCGCAGACCTGCCCCGAACGAGTGTCGGCCGTGCAGCTGCCGGCTAGCAATGGTCGGTTTTGTGTCGATCGACACCTCACCGGCATCTGTTGCTCGTCCCTACGTGCGCTGGGCAAGCCGGTCCGGAGAAAATAAGATGTGCAGAGTACCTCAGCTGTCGGGGCTGCGACAGCACAACTTTCGATGATTGGGCCCTAGTTATGGCTTCGCCCCATGGCCGGCCCTCTGGCCCGGCCATGTGTCGTTTAGACAAGGGGCGGGAACTTCAGAGCGGGACGTGATGGCGATATGCATGGTGATGGAACGGCGTCCAGAGAGTTTGGAGACGAACCTCAGTCCTCAATGTGCTTCAGCACCTTGTTTGCTCTCGACGCTGCGGTCGCGGCGACCACTTTGGACACATAGTCGACGGCAGCGACTGTTGAACAGCAACGCGCAGCAGCAGCGTTGGGGAGCCTGAGTCCTCGTGGTCGGAATAAGGTGACTGTCGTGAGACGACGGCAAACGGTGACGTCGAGTTGCTGCAAGGAAGTGCCTGCGGCCACTGCCACCGGACGCAACACCAGGGGGCTGTTCAAGCCACAGCGAGCTGTTTCACGTGCGCCATGGCTTTCGATCCAGCCGATGGGAAAGCGGCGGCGGCAGCAGCAGCAGCAACGGCGTGCCTCGGGTTTGTCGAGCAAATTCGGTCTTCCCGAAGCTCAACGTTCGTTCGAGCCACAGAGCCCGGGATAACATGCTACCCATCCTTCTCAACATCGCGCTCGGCTGCTTGGACAGCATTGTTGGGATGGCCAGTCGAAATGCAGAAGCCAACTTGGGAGTTACCTTGGTGTTAGAGGACGGGGCGGGAGTGCACGAGTAAGCGGTGGCTACGACACTCTGCGTCGAGGGCGGCTGGGAGGAGGTAGTGCTTCGGCACCACTTCCTCGATTGCTTGAGTAGGCGGACATGTACTCCAAGGACGGTGGTGCTGCAACCAATGGTTCTCCGTGATGGCGAAGATTGCGAATAGAATGCCGATTCACATGCCATGACATTACATCACGCCTGTTTTCTTAATGCGAGTAAAACCCTGACGTAGTCTTTGGCGACATCCTGCACTCTATTCTGTTGGAAGCCACACATGGACTCGTTGGCGACTACCGATTTCTTGCCTGGATTGGGGAAGGCAGCATGAAGATGCAGAGACTCGAGGTCTCACTCCTGCCAGACGATGGTACCATAACGGCGAGCACCGTATCAGTGAGGACGACTGCCTCAAGAGTCGAACCGCCTAGGCACACACCAGACGAGGAGGTACCAGACACAGACAAGTTCCGCTTGAGCATCTCTCGTCTCCTTTCAATAGAGCGTGTAGGGCGCACCATGCTCCTCGTCCTGCCTTGATGGTGTGAAGGGATATTACACAGGACGTAAACAGAGGAGCGGATATCCGCGAGAACGCTTTCCCAACTCTCGAATTAGACGCCATCTCGCAAAGTGCTGACTTTCTGCGAGAAAGACTGTGGGAAGACTGCAACAAAAAACTAGGTTGCTCCACTCAAGACAAAAGTCACCCTGCATTCACCCTGATCATACACCTCTCAGTGAGCTGTCCTCTTGCGATATCTTCCCAAGACTAAAACACACGTCGCTTTCAGAGGGCACGTGGAAAAGTACATGCGCTAAGTAGAGTGCACATCCTGCCTTTGCGATCTTACACGTCATTCACGCAGCTCACTCTGCGAGCTATCTAACGTTGCGCCTAGCACGCAGGGCGTGTTCCTGACACGGCCTCTTCCGTTCCCAAGGAAGTAGTGGCCCAACCCCCTTCTCCAAGCTCTCACGCTCCAGAAACGAGGTACAGAAAACGCCTTTACTAGCGTGCCGGTCGACGTCGAAAGGGCTAGACCTGCCCACGCACGAAGACGGTTCGTTTGGTGAACACGGCCAACGTAGCCCGATGGATGGAGAGTCACGAGAATGACTGTCACTGCCTTTGCTACGGTACTCTGCTAGATTGGTGTTGTTCCAGAGAGCTATTGAACCAGACCATTGACAAGTGATGTAGGCGACCAAGCCTCGTGCCGCTAAGAGCTGGAAGTCTGTAAAGCAGCCGAGTTGGATGTGGCAGTTCAAGCTGTCCACAGCGTGTCTACCTCGGACAGTCCCAGCTTGAATAAACCAGCAATCAACGCTGATTCGACCTGTGACCTTGATCAAGAAATACACCTGAAGGGTATGTCTAAGAGGTTTCCTAAGCAATGGATAAAGGGCGAAAATGAGAATGTAAGAGAGTAGACGAGAGGAATATTCTAAAGACAACGTATGTGCGTCTATCTGCGCGGAAACCCGCGAACTCTATGTTGTAAAATCTATATGCAGCGTCCGCGGTACTTCGCTCTCCTGATCTCTGCTCCCTGCTCTCTGTCTTTCTCACAAGCATAACTCGCGGTACATAACGTAGCAAGACACCCGACTTTCTGGCTACTTTCTCAAGTTGAGCGGCGGTCTTCAACCACTCCTGGCTCATCATTGAGGCCCGGAGTCTTCATAAGATCCGATAAGATTCCCAGGTAGTGTTGATGGCAAGCGAAGGCCAACCCTGGGGGAGTCCTGCTGCTGGGGCTTCAGTCCAGACGACCACCACTCACGGCCTCCGTACGGACCAGGCCACGGAGACTCTCTCTTCGCCCCAATCTGGTTAAGAATACTAGCACGCATTTCCATCATCCCATCCATTGCTTCAGCAGCTGCTCCGGCGCATCCCTCAGAAGAACATGCACATGATCAATCCCCCTCACGCTCTGCAAGCTCGTCCAGTTCTTGAACCACAGCACTCTGTCCTCCGCCTTGTTCCCTTCCACCTCTTCCAATCTTCGCGTAAACGTCCGCTTCACAAACGACTCGATCAGCTCGCGCGACTGCGGCGTCACATCTCCGTCCTCAGGCCGCGTCGCAATCGGCGTCTTCGTCCATACGCAGAGATGCACGATGCCGAGCGCGAGGCCGTATGGCCAGTCGTTGCGCAGGATCTTGTAGTCGGCGGGGTCGGCGAAGGGGGTGGGGTTATTGTGCGTGAATGTTGGGCCGGCGGAGGGGTCGGTGGAGAGGAGGGGCGTCCAGTGCAGGCGCTTCTGCAGGATGTAGTTCTGGATAGTGCCGTATTCGGCTTTGGTCGCTGTGGTCCAGGTGATGTAGCGCTTGAGGTCGGAGGGCTTGCGTTTGAGGATCTCGAGGCGGTTCTCCGAAATGATTTTCTTGAGATCTTCCCATGTTTGCAGGTGGAACTCTTCGTCTGTCTGGGCGAGGACCTCACGGTCTGCTGCGTTTAGTTTGAAAGGCAGAGGGCCGGAGGGTATGCCGTCGTTTAACATCGTCGATTGGGTCGATGCAGGAGTAATTGAGACGTTCGACACGGCCGAGAGACGGTAGTTTCGCAGTCTCGCACATACGAACTCCTCGTCATAGAGTATCCAGGAACAATCCACAATGGGCATCTTAACCGACCGATTGTATGCGGATAAGCTTGCTCCTTTTGGACAGATCTAAGGGTTCCAGTTCCCTCTGTTCTCTCCCCCACACGACGGATCGCGTGAATCCCGGTTCAAGTCCCGACTGCCCCTCAACATTTACCTTAAGATCTTCGCCCCTCGACACTGAGGTAGACTTCCGTTTTGTTGCACGTCAAGACAAGGCCCACTCTGAACACACGTCTGAAAAGAGACATAGTGTGTGTGTGCTGGAGAGCGTTCGCCTTGAATATCCTTTCGAGTCCTCGAACCCCAAATCTCCGACACCCTCACGTCTTTCTCGACAGCAAATAGAACTCGCCCCACGATGTCGGCGAACACAGTGAAGCCGACCTCATGGCTCGCGCCCCAGTACATCAACGGCATATACATACCGTCCGGCCTTCTCATCGTTGGCTGTGCGATTGTCAAGATAGCATGGCTGCCTTACGCCATCGCGTTGGCAGCAATGCTGAGCGGTTGGAAAATATACAGCAGCCGTAAGTTCATAGCAAAACACCCTCTCCTTGTGGCCTCTGAGACTATTTCACTCCTGGCGGGTCCCAACACAGGACGTATGGAGAAGGAAGGGAGCGCTGATATGTCCCACAAATGCAGAAGCACGCAAGGTTCTCAAGCCAAACGAGTTTCAAAACTTTCAGTTGAAGGAAAAGACTGTCCTCTCGCACAACACGGCCATATACCGATTCGGCCTGCCCAAAGCCACCGACATCCTGGGCTTGCCCATCGGACAGCATATCTCGATCGCTGCGACCATCGACGGGCAGCCCAAAGAAGTCGTGCGGTCGTATACGCCCATCTCGTCCGACGAAACCCCCGGCTACTTCGACCTGCTCATCAAGTCCTACCCGACGGGCAACATCTCCAAGTACGTCGCCAACCTGATGGTCGGGCAGACGATGAAGGTCAAGGGTCCCAAGGGCGCCATGGTCTACACGCCGAACATGGTGCGTCGCTTCGGCATGATCGCAGGCGGCACGGGCATCACCCCGATGCTGCAGATCATCCGCGCTATCATCCGTGGACGAGCGGCGGGCGATAGAACTGAAGTCGATCTCCTGTTTGCGAACGTCAACCCGGAGGACATCCTGCTCAGAGAAGACCTGGACCAGCTGGTTAAGGAGGACCCGGGCTTCCGCGTGCACTACGTTCTCAACAACCCGCCGGAGGGCTGGACAGGTGGCGTGGGTTTCGTGACGCCCGATATGATCAAGGTAAGTTGGGGCACCAAATCCGTCCCAAGTCCGCTGCATCGCATGCAGTACACCGTACTACACTAAAAACTGCACACTGTGCCTGTCTGTTTTTGCACGAAGCTAACACCACCCTCAGGAAAAACTCCCACCCCCGGCTAAGGACATCAAGATCCTGATCTGCGGCCCGCCGCCTATGGTTAGCGCTATGAAGAAGGCGACCGACAGTCTAGGATACGAGAAGCCAAAGCCTGTCAGCAAGCTCGAGGACCAGGTCTTCTGCTTCTAGACGGGAAGGGTCAGCGGAAGGCGCGCTGAGGAGAGTTGCAAAGAGGAGGAGCTGGAAAGTGGGAGTGGAGCCCCTGAGAGAGAGAGGTCTCACGCCGTCACGTTCCACGGTTCAGAGTGAGGATCCTTAGACAGCCGCGCGGACTCGGGGCGGTGGTGGTGTTGTGGACTAGACGTATGTTCGGCGCGTGTAGAGGTGTTCAGGAGTTGAAGAATCGGTGGCGCGCAGAACCGACGCGCACCAGCATAATGCAGTGCTGTGTGCCGATGCATCACAAGGCGCCGGTCGTTACAGTCAACTCTTTGATCCCCATCCCAGTCCCTCCATCTAGATGTGTCCATGTATAGCCACAGAGAAGCAGAAACTCTTCTACCGATACGCGACTCTCTGCCCCCCGCGCTTCTCTAGCTTCGCCTGCCGCTTGCTACTCGCTGCCTGCTGCCCCTGAACGCCGTCTTGTCCGGCTCCGGTCATGCCGGCCAGTCCTTGCCGTGCGCCGCTGAAGGTTGTGTAGGCTAGGTAGGCGGAGTAGAGGGGGATGGCGGCCTGTGGGTGGAGGAAAGGGTATTAGCCTGGATAAGTGTGTCGAGAGGGGATGCGAAGGAGGGATGATACGCGTAGGAAAGATGTAGAGCAGGGTCAAGCAGAGAGAATCACCCACCCAAAGCCACCACGCCCAATCCCCCGCCAGCACCACCACCCCCAGACAAATATCCGTCCAGTACAGCACGTCCCACATCCACTCCGTCAGCCCCTTGGCGTCCAGATCCTCGCCCGCGCTCTTGACCTCCCCGTTCGCACTCCGCGTCGGGCGGCCAATACGCTCGAACCAGAACTGGATCGCCAGCGCAGGCAGCGTGAAGAGAATGTAGCGGAGCAGGGAACGCCGGAAGTAGGTGAGCGGCAGCAGACGTAGGATGTGGAAGGTCGAGTGGAGGGCGGTGGTGAGCAGGAGGAGCCGGTTTAGAAGGGCGGTGTTGCGCACGGCGAGGGTTTTGGTCGCTTTCTGCGCCATTGATAGGGATAGAGACTGGCACGGAACACGGCCAGTAGTCAGCTATTGTCGTGTGCGCCCTGCGGTGTATTGGTTGCTGATTGTGCGTGGATGGAGAGTACGCGAGACGGAAAACGATGGTGATGGCGCAGGCGGGAAGGGAAGCGCCCGCCTGGCAACCGCCGCCGAAATCAAAACACACGTCAAGCCTCACCTTCACACCTGCAGGGACACTCCCTACACCTTACACCTGTCTTGCCGGCCCAAGCGCGCAAGTGATAGCACAAGGGAGTCGCGGCTGCTCGAAGTCTAAGAGTCGCAACGATTTGGCCGCACCGGATACAGCTCAGAGCTGCATTTGTCTTGGTGCTACGAAGAAATCGAATCCAGTAGCAACAACACGGCGCTTATGAGCACTCGACCTATGCGACCGTCTGTCTACTGCTCGATGGGAGTGCTCTAAACCTCGTCACAGCATCACCGATATCCGTGGTTCGGCTCCATGCGCTCAAGAAGCAGGCGACGTTCCCAGCTCCTTCTTGCCTTCGAACCTTCCTCTTCGACCCGCCCGTCGCCTCAGCTACCACTCTACACATCAGCTATATCACGCGTCCTCACGCACATACTGCTCCCGCCACCGCCATGTCCCCAGTGGACGTGCATAAAGCGACGCAGCTGAGGCAGCTCACCTACTACCACCTCGACAACGATCTGCTGGATAATGCAGTCTTCCTGGCCGGACGACTGCACGCAGCAGAACCTCGGAGTCCAGAAGCTGCCCACCTGCTCGCACTCTCCTATCTACGGCTCAAGCGGCCCAAAGCGGCGTACGATTATAGTCACAAACATGGAGCAAGCGGACGGCACTTGGGTTGTGCGTATGTTTTTGCGCTGGCTTGTTTGGATCTGGGACGGCATACGGATGGCATCACAGCGTTAGAAAAGTCTCGTGCCTTGTGGGCCGGTCGAAACAACTGGAGTGAGTGAAGGTGAAGTCTGATACGTTTGGAGTAAGGTGCTGACGACGGCGACGTGGCAGACAAGCATTCGGAGACCTCGAGAAGGCATCTGCCTGATGCTGCTGCAGTGAACTGCTTGCTCGGGAAACTATGGCGTGGCCACGGCGATGCGAGAAGAGCAGCGGACTGCCTAGTGGAAGCGCAGAAGGCGAATCCGTTCATCTGGGACGCCTTCCAGGGCCTCTGCGACATCTGTAATGACCCCCGCTACATGGTGTTGTAGCTGTTGCTGACATCTTTCAGCTGCAAACGTAAACCCTTCGAAGGCCTTTCAGATGACGCCTCAGATGATAGCCTCACTTCCTGTTCCGCCTAACGTGAGGATGCCGCAGGAGTATCAGGATGATCCCGTCTCAATAGCCAACGAACCAGCAAAGGTTAATAGCGGTCAGATCGTTGCAACACCAGGAAATGATCCTTTTAACCCCTCGGTCCGGACGGCTGGTGACGTGGGCCTGAATTTGGGAGGGCCTAACCTACTGTCTCGACTGAATGGCGGTATATATCCACCTCCTGGAGTCGGCAGGATACAGGAAACAGAAACGCCCACAGCCAACGGTCGAAACGAAGATGATGACGTGATGATGGGAGATGCAGGGGGTCCCTCCATGGCTACAAGACAGCTCGATGAGCGACCAAAGGCAGCGATAAGGAGAGCACGAGCGTTGCAAACTGCTGACGTTGACTCGGCGGCACGAGCAACCATCTCATCGAGCAGGCTAGAGAAGCCTAAGAGTAACGAAGGCGATGACAGAGGTCTGCTCAATGCTATGAAAGCGCATCGCATGCCGACCAACCACAAAAGAACGGTTTCTGGCCACACGTCGCAAGGCAGCACGACTGCGAATGAAGATCTCACAGCAGCACCGCAGCGGAGGAGTGTACGGCTGCTGAACAACTTCAACTTGAGACCGTCGTCTACCAAGACCAACAGCAGCGCAGTTGGTGTGACCTCCAAGGAGAGCCGGGAGCTGAAGAAAGTCAAAGCAACAGGCACCAGGGGTCGAACGACTGTCGGACGGGTCGTGAGTGGAAATAGAGCACAGATTCCGAGCGAAGACACCAGCCACAAAGAGCCGCGTGCTCCAAGTCGGAATGGTGAGACAGCAGCGCCGCCTATAAAAGCTCGAGCTCCAGCAATATCCCCCGAACAGGAGGCGTTGCAAGAGCTGCTGGACCTCTTTCAAAAGCTGGGCACAGGGTACCACGCACTGAGCCGTTATCAATGCCAGGCCGCAACCCAGTGCTTCTCCTCCCTACCCCCCCAACAGCGAGACACGCCCTGGGTGCTCGCACAACTAGGCAAAGCATACTACGAGAAAGCGTCCTACAAAGAAGCGGAAGAAGTCTTCCAACGTATCCTAAAGATCGCCCCCTCCCGCATCGAAGACATGGAAGTCTACTCCACCGTCCTCTGGCACTTGAAGTCCGACGTCCAGCTCGCCTCGCTCTCGCACCTGCTGCACGCCGCCGACCGCCTCTCCCCGCAGGCCTGGTGCGCGCTCGGCAACGCCTATTCGCTGTCGCGCGAGCATGAGCACGCCATAGCCTGCTTCCAGCGCGCCGTGCAGCTCGACAAGAGCTTTGCGTACGCGCACACGCTGCAGGGGCACGAGTACGTCGCCAGTGAGGAATACGACAAGGCGCAGCGGGCGTACAGGAGCGCGATCATGGTTGACAAGAGGCATTACAATGGCTGGTATGGGCTGGGGAAGTGCTACGAGCGCATGGGCAAGTATGAGATTGCGGAGAAGCACTATAGGAGCGCGGCGCAGATCAATCCTAGCAATGCGGTGCTGGTCGTCTGCATCGGTCATGTACGTTCTCTTCTCCCTTCATGCCCTCATCCTCTCCCCTCGTCCCATAACCCACCCACACCCACCCTTCGCTAACTTCCTCACAGGTGCTCGAAAAACTCCGCCGTCCCCAGCCCGCTCTCGCGCAATACAGCCACGCCTGCGCCCTCGATCCGCGCTCCGCGCTCGCGCGCTTCAAGAAAGCCCGCGTTCTCATGGCGCTGCGGCAGCCGCGCGAGGCGCTCGTCGAGCTCGAGGTGCTGAAGAACATCGCACCCGACGAGGCGAACGTGTATTTTCTGCTCGGACGCGTATACAAGGGCTTGGGGGACAAGACAGCGGCGATTCGGAACTTTACTTGCGCGCTGAATCTGGACCCGAAGGTACGTACATTTGTTTGAGTGGTTTGATGCGTTCCGAAGTCTTCTTTCTTTTCTCCCGTCCCTTCAGTCTCTCGAGCCGGCTGAGTTGGACGGTGGTCCTATTGGGATGGTTTGCTGACGTGACGGGTTGGATGGTGCAGGCGGCGCAGTACATCAAGGAAGCGATGGAATCGCTCGACGACAGCGAGGACGATGAGGCCGACTGACCCCACTCCTCCACCACTCCCTTCCCGCGGCTCCTCTACGGTCCATCCGCCCCACCCGGTCCTTTGGCAACAGACAGCAGAACCGTCGTACCATCCAACTTCCACCGAATCGAAACCACGGCGATCGACATCGGCCACAACAAGACGCCCGATTTACTCCCCTCTTCTATCCTTACGTCCACTCCCTCCTGGTTTGGTCGTAACGGGCCACACTTCCACGGCACTACCCCCCCCCCCCCCTTTGCATATGTATTCCTACCCCTCCATTCCATTCCGTTCCCTCCTACTCCCCCTTGCCGCGTTCCTGCACCCTTGCTTCATTCTGCCTTTCCCCGTTCCCTCTCGCATTTCTCCCCACCCCGCCCTAGGATCCCCCTACTATCTCCGATATGCGGGACTCGAGCGCTCGCAGCCGCCTTCGATTCGCAGGCCTTTCATGAAAGGCTGCCCGCCCTTCCCCAAGCCCTGGCTTCCTCTGCCGTTGGCGATGCGTTTTGATGGGATGGGATGGCATGGCATGGCATAGGGACAAGCGGCACATTGTTGGGTGTGCGTTCGTGCCGTGTGTGGTTTCTGCATCATACATCAGGCATTGCGTTGCGTTGGGGTGCATTGGTTGCGTCGTTTGCTTCGAGAGCGGTACGAGGCGAGCAGTGCGGCGCGCCCGCCTGCGACGCCGTACATGTAGAATCACGGTCGCAATCAACACGGAGACCTGGCATGCACACGTGTCGGATTGTGGCCCGCGGGAGGTTTGGGGGGGGGGTGTGTTGGGGGGAAGGATGGCGGTCGATTACACACAGACCAGAGAATCGGTCATGGCCGTTTGGCAGCGCCCCCCCCCCCGCCCCTCTTCCCCAGATCTTGCACACACGCTGCTGCTGTTCGTCCGGCAGGTGGGATGTGGCTGTGACACGCGCGGGAAAAATCCGTGCTGCGCGCCCACTGCCGCTGCTGCTGGTCGTGGCATGGAAGCACACGGCGTGGGGCTGCTGGACCGGGGAGCTTTGTGGATACTCGAGGGCGGGCCCGCAGCAGGATGCGGCTTCAGAGTCACTCGAGTGGCACGATGCTTGGTCTGTGAGTCGATGGTGGACTTGACGTGTCGCGCTGGGTGCTAGTGGAGACTAGATGTCAGGGTGGCCCTGCGTCTTCTTGCTTGTACAGTATAGTGCTACAAGTCGGCACCAGCGCCGTCCGATGGCCCCCCGAGGCCGAATGGGTCCACCAGTCCGTCTGCTATCTAGTTTACATTCCGCGGTATCTTGATCTGGCCCCTCTTGCGGTCCTCATGCGGGAAGCCGTACCGCCACCCGACGCCCTTCAGACTGCGCTCGTCCTGCCCGACCGCGTTGGCGTTGATGTCCTGGAATTTGAAGTCCCATCTCCTCCCCGGCACCGTCTTGAACTCCGTGTCCTCCTTGTGCTTCCGCCTGCGCTCCAGCTCCGCCTTCCGCTGCGCCGCCTTGCGGTCCAGCTCGGCCTGCATGGCTTCGCGCTCGGCCTTGGGCATACCGGCGAGGCGCCACTTCTCTTGCTCTATCAGCTCCGGGTGTGGGATGCGCGCGTCGGCGGGGAGGAGGGTGGCGTCGAAGACCTTGCCGGCGTCTTCGCGCGTGAAGGCGCGGGATTCGGACGCCGGGTAGAAGATCTGTTGCCGGGTTGCTTGATGCACGGGCAGGTCGTTGATGGATTCGTGAACTACAGGCTTCTCAGGGACGTAGGGGGTTCGCGGGAGCATGTCGAGGACGGCGCGCTGGTAGGGAGTCGCTAGTCGTTTATTCTGGAGATGGTCAGTCTTTTGCCATGTAGAGGCGCTGTGACTGAGAAGTGGCATATAGTAGGCCAAGGATCAGAGAGGCTCGCATGCGTTGTTTTGTAACCATGTAGTTGTCTTCAAGACTAATCGATTTTTTTTGGTGTCTCATCATGTAAATCGGGGAATGTGGGATAATGGGAAGATGTCCATACCTCCTTGATCCACTGCTCCTCTACAGCTTTGAGTCGCACAACAGCACCAACTCTGGCCATCTCTACTCGAAATTCCGCACTGACGGCCTTCACACTCAGCCCATCCCTGACCACTCTGTTATATATCGCGTCCCGCAGCTCCACGCTCAAGACGGGTTGGCTTCGGAACTCTCTATTCAGCGGGAAGGGCCGCAGATCCTCCAGGGTTTCCGGCGGTAGACTGTTCTCATCTTCGTTGTTTTCCTGTGGTTTCTTCTCGAGTTCCGTAAGAGCATCGTCGTCTTCTTCTCCGTCTTTGGCTTGCGCACTCTTGTCTTCGTCGGACTTCCTTGCTCGCGTTGTGCCGCGGATGAGTCTGCCCGACTTGTCGTATGCACCTAAGTAGTTGGTTGACTGAGGAAGGGGCTGGTGGAAAACTCTGCCAGGGCCGTTGAGCCAGGCCCACATGGACCGCCGCAATCGCGTTTCATATCGACTCGACCGTGAGAAATTCCGCGATGAAGAAGGACTGGGGCGAAGACACTGAGGGCGAGTTGAAGCTGGGCAGGTCTGTAGCACAGGGGATTGCAGGTTACCCGCTCGTATCCTTGGGGGCATCTCACAATCAATTGCCGACTCCAAGACGAGACGGAGGAGAAAGAGTGAGATAAGGGAAGGGGTAGCTGGAGGTACACGTTCGATGTCGATGCCGAGGTGGATGCATTGCTTGAGCGTGCGTCGCGGTTTGGAAAACCTCGAGCCGCAGACCCTGGGCACGTGACGCACTCACAATCACCTCCACCGTCAAAGGCACGGCAAAGCTCTTGGTCAGATTTGTGACACAAGACCTAGGCCTGTCACCAAACCCTAGGACAAATTGAGGGTACTGATGGCACTGCATCCGTGTGCTGGCTTGTTTCCTGGGCGCAAGCAGCACACTGGGGTCATTGCATGCTCACCACATCAACGAGATCAAGAACATACCGCTATGAAGCTTAGATAGATCTACGTAGCAGACTACGGAAGGAACGTGGTAGAGTAAGAGAACGCCTCCGAATGAGAGAACTTGTGTTCGCCCTGCCGTGTCCGCAATCGTGAACGCATTAGCTCGCCATGCATAGCCCACGAAGCGCCAGCCCATATGTGCGACCCAACTCGACTCCTTTCCGGACAAGGACAACACGAAACCAGTCGTAACGAATGCAATCCTTCAACGCGAAGGCTAAATGCCGCATGATGCCAGTGTGAAGAAGCCACCACCTAGGCCTGTGCTTTTCTCAGAACTCAATAAGCGTGATCTAGGATGGGCGCCTTTTGTGCGTACACAACAGAGCATGAAACAAGCCATCGAACGAGTGTGATCCTAAACATCAGATGAAAGGAAACATGTCCGCCACGGTGCGCCTAACACCACTAGCGAAATCACACCATGACGCAAAAGGGGAATCTCGCGCTTGCGTAACCCAGCAATGACATGCGATTCTTCACTAGAAGACGCGATGGGCGTAGCATCACGCCCAAGCCGTGGCCATGCTATTTGTACCGAATGAGAAAGCAAAACACCGCGCCATGTTCTGGAATCACGCGAGAAAAGAGACGATGTGGAGGACGCGAAAGAAAAGTCAGCAAAAAGCCATAGGCCTCAAGTTCTTGAGGCCTCTCCCACCAAGTGATGACGACTGCGGTCATGTAGACACTGTCAGGCTGGTAGGTGGTCTCATCTTCCCATCATGTAGTCAGAGTAGCCGCCGCCCATACTGTCGTAGTTGCCACCGACAAGGCCAGTTGCGACACCAGCGCTGACTGACTGGCTTCGCATAGGGTTGCCCATGCCGTTGTTGGCCATACCGAAGCCTCCGTTTCCGAACATGCCAGTGAGGCCGCCCGTGACGTGAGACCCTCCGAACCCGTTTCCGCCTATCGACGACCCGAGCCCGGGGGGTGCTGCCAGTCCTGGTGGTGGGCCGTTGGCAGTAGAGAAGCCTGGAGGGGCACCAATGCCACTGCTGAGACCTGGCATAAGACTCTGCGGCGTCATAGGTGTAGAGGGACCTATACTGTTGCTTTGACCAGTGCGGACACCAAGCGGGTTCTTTGAGAAACTCAACCGTATGCCGCCTTTGACGCTATTGTGTAGCATCTGTCCGTACAGCTCGTTCAATGCTTTTGTTGCGAAAGAAACGTCTTCAAATTCAACAAAACACATTGGGCCGTTTTGTTTCGTGCGGAAGCAAAGCCTCTTGTATCCGCGCTGCTTGGAGAACATTGCCTTGAGTTCGTCTTCAGAAGTGTCGATAGGCAAATTGCCTACGTACAACGTGTTGCAAGGCGGATTCTGATCAGCAGGATTGACTGGTGGGTAGTTATGTCTCTGGTAGTGCTGGGGAGTAAGCTGGTAGTTGCCGTTAGGTCCCAATCCATTCATGCCGTTTGGCGACATTGGTGCATTCGGCGACTGCAGAGGCGCAATCGGACGGGGAGAAGTGAATCCGGACAGAGGAGGTGAAGCCATGCTCCCGGTACCGTTGCTTGTGCTTAACGATAGGCCAGCGAAACGAGAGACGGGTAGTTGTGGATTCGTCGTTCGGCGAGGAAGCGGCGGCTGGCCACCGCTTTTTGCGTACGCGAGTGGGTCTTTGAGTAGCTCGTTGGTCTCGTCCTCGACCGCGTCGTCGTTGATCACTGACTTGCCAGAGATACGCGAACGATCGCCGAAAGAGTTGCTTAGCGGTGATTGCGGAGAGAATAGGTTCTGAAAGTGCGCACTGGTCTCTGGCACCGGGAAGTCTCCGTTGGCAAGACCTGCAGTACCCGGTGTTGGCGACAGCTTTGGCATCGGCATCGATTGAAAGGTACCGTTGTATCGAGATGACTGACGATTCGATGCTGCCGAACTTGCCTGTTGGCGAGAGGCGGTCCCATCGACGGTATTCCGTCTTGCTCCAATAGTTCCACCAATGCCACCATGTAGAACCTCGACGATCATTTCAGCCTCATTCATAGTATTTGGCTTGCCGTGTAGCCTCTCCCGCGCCTCCATAGCACCCGCTAGCGTCCTGAATCGCGCAATTGCTGAGAGAAATCCCTTGTCCTCCGGATACTCTGGTGGTACGAACTCCGTATCGATTAAGTCCTTCGCAAACAGAAGCATGCCGCGAAGCGCCTCGGGACTTGTGCTGCGTGGCAAGCGGCGCACGAAGATCGTTGGCACGGACTTCATATCCATGTTACTACGAGTCGGCTCAGACTCGCTCATGAAGAGCAGCGACGACGAAGACCTCTCAATCGCGTTCCTTTCAAGTGTGGGCGAGGTGTTGTACATGTGCGATGCTCCGGTTGCCGAACCATTGAAACCCTCGGCGGCCATGGCTTGCTTCGGTGGAGATGACGAAGTCGATGTGCTGAGGGAACCGTGTGTGAAGATGCCGTTGGATAGTAGGGAAGGACTGGTGTTCTTGGGACTCGGAACTCCAGCCATGAGTGAAACTGTATGCTGCTATGGTGATGGCGGATGCGGTCCGCTTTCCAGCGCGAAGAGCTCAATGCGCGTAGTCGAGTTCGAGCAATGCGACGCGACCGCCAACGGCGCTGTGCTTCGTGCGGCTTGAGATGCGCCTTGACCGGGTCGCGATGTTTTGTACCGAAAAACGTACCGTGGCACGGATAGGGAGGAGTAGGGGAAGACCGTCAGCCCGGTCGCAACAGCACGCAAGTGTTTGCGGGTGAGTGAAGGCGCGTCCGATTGTGACAGATCAGCAAGCTGCAGGTGCCCGAGGAGTCGGCAACCGTCAGTAACAATGGAGTTTCAATGGACGGCTTCGGAGTCTAAAAAATCTCGAGGCTGGCGATGCGACCGCGAAAGCGACCTCTTTTTCTAGTAGGCGACGATCCAAAGGAACGGGCGACAGATAAGACGCGGTTGTCCTCGGGCGCTAGTCCCTCACGGCGACGTGCTGAAGGGGTCGAAGCTGGAGCCTGATAGCTTGGAAAGCGATTGGGAAGGCTGACGATGCAGTGTGGCGGAGGTCGGTGGACTTGGACGCAGAGGATGGGGATGGATTGCTGGTGCTTCTGATGGCCGTTGCGAACAGCGGGTTCCAGTGTTTGCCGACGCAGGACGCATGCGCCTCCAAGCCAATGATAACTAGCGTGATCAGTACTTCGACGCGACTAAGACTGTGAATCCATCGAGATCCGAGCAGGATGGTGGACGTGGGCAGTTGGAGATGGTCGTTGCAATTGTCGTACGGGTGCAAGTGAAGTGCAGCATCTGAGAGTGAGCACCGCAGTTCCCAAGACGTACGGACGGCGGCAGACGGCAGCGTTCAACACAGGCCTTGATCCTCGAACAGCCTGAGTTCCACAGCCAACAGCCGCGAGAGTTCTGAGGGGAGGGTGTCCTGCTGCTGCTGCTGCTGCTGCTCCACGTTGTCGCTGCAAAGCCAAGGGAGACGTGTAACAGATAGACCAGCCCAAGACCACCCCGTCGACATACATAAGACGGCTCTCTCTAGCCCAGCTGTCTGGCAGTCGTGTCTAGCACGTAGTTCGAGTTTCCCCTCATGCCGCGAACCTTGTTGAGCAGTCCGCTTCCTACTGGACGCCGTCCGCTATCAGTCCACCTCCGACTCCAGCGCCTCGACAGCTGGAAGGGATAGCCCTGCCATGGCGGCCACTCTCATCCCGACCTCACCCTCCGTGCCGCGACAGCCTGAGGCGGCTATGGGCCGACGGTTTCTTTCGTTCGACTCTGTGAGCGATCCGAGCACAAGGACGCAAATCCTTGTGCATCCACGACGGGCGCCATCTCGCCAGCCTGCTCTAGTTCCCCTCTAAGGCTCTCCAGATGCCAGGCCCGAGGAACCCGAGAGTCTGGCGGCAGGTTCGATCGCCAAACTAAGGCCCACACTCGCGGCGGCAGCAGACGTGCCTTCTGCGGCTCAAATGGACGACCGGAGCCATGCCGGGTTGAAAAAGCACAACGACAGCATGACCTGTCTTTGCAGGAACAAAGCCATTGGGTTTGCGCTACTCTAGCTGACACCTCGATGGATCTAGAGGCGTTCGTTCTGGGGTCCATTGCCTGTGAGGAGCCACACGACGAGCGCCCAGCTGTGCCGTTTGTGAGCGCCAGGCCCCGGCAACGATTCCAGTTCGTCAGGACCTCGTCTTCGCCGGGACGTTCATGCACGGTCAGCAAGTGTGTAAGGCAGCCGGCGGTCAAGATGCCAATCAGCACGGAGCGATGCGCAGACCCCTTCGAGTACATATGCAGGCGGAAGCCGTCACCAGATGTTCACGTGGACTTCCTCCCGTTCTACAAGCCATCGCCAATGGTTACCAGCTGTAGCTTTCCAGCGCGATTGCTTCGTGAGCCGAAATCACGCAAGGTCCCGTTGTGACCCGTTGAGGCAGAAGCTGTCTGCAGTTGTTCTCTGTTGAAGAGCGTGTCCTCCCATGCATGAGAGGTGATGAAATCCTTATTGTGGATCCTTCGTCTTATCGCGGTCCTTTGCAGAACGATGAGATGTCCTCCATCCGAGTCCTCCATCCGAGTCCTGTGCTTGCATACAGTTCACTAGTCGTGGCAGTCGAGGTA
>NAJN01001240.1:0-12790 GCA_005059845.1 Cryomyces minteri
TTTGGCGCTGCTGTTGCTGCAAGCATTCACCACGTTTGCACAGATAGAGGTAGTCCTCCACGCCCCGAACTGCAATTGCAGCAACTGCTAACCATCGCACTACAGGTCGAGTCGATCGAAGAAGAAATCGAGGACCCATCCCAGACTCCCGATCTCAAAGTCACCGTCTCAGCTTCCTTCCCACAGTCTGAGATCTTTGGCATCAAGCTGATAAACGGCCATCCAACCCAAGCCGTCCTTTCCTTCACCAATAACGAGCTCGCGCCCGTCACCGTCGGCTTCGTCGGCGGCTCCCTCTGGACTCCAGACACCCCTGGCCAGCCGACCCAGATCGTCCGCAACCTGACATCGACACGCTACAATGTGGAAGTCCCAGTGGGCCAGAGCGAGAGCCTGACATACAGTTTTGCGACGGAGCTGCACCCGCAGGACCTGCGCTTGAACTTGGCGGCCTTGGTCAGCGATGCCAAAGGCTCTTTCTACACTGTACAGGCCTTCAACGAGACTGTCAGCGTCGTGGAGGCACCTACGAGCTTCTTCGACCCTCAGATGTGCGTTTTCCTCGAATCCCTCCACCCCGCTTTCCCCCTTAGCGTCTCGACCCACTTTGTTACCCACCTGCTGATGTCCTCACAGCATCTTCCTGTACGTCATCCTCGCCGCTGCCTTTGGCGGCACCTGCTACTTCATCTACAACACGTGGATCGCCTCCTTGTTCCCGCAGAAGCGCCGCGGCGGTAAAGGCGGCGAGCGTGCCAAGCGCTCATCCGGCCAGTCCAAGAAGGTCGACCCGGCCGATCAGGTCAGCGTCGTTGGTGCTGACGGACCCGCCGTCACAAGCGGCGCCAAGGCGTACGACGAGAGCTGGATTCCGGCGCACCACATCAACCGCCCGGAGGCTAAGCGCATCAACAGCGGCGCCAAGGTTAGGCCTAAAAGCCGTGCTACGTAGACTGCTGTTATGTGGTCAAATCGGTCGCTGTGCGGGTAACGATGTCGACACTCGGTGGTGGTGGAGTCGTACGGACCTGTTCTAGAGGAAACCGATGTGACTGGAAGCGGTGTAAGACGGAAGCTCGTGAGGGCAGACGAAGAGAGTCAGCGGTTGACAGCGTAGAAGACATAGAAGCAGCTGCGTCTGCATCGCCATCATCAGCAGTGCCAAAACCTAGTTGTTTTGTATATTATGTAGTCTTGATCTAGTAGGGGATAGGGGACTGGCTCCGTTGCGAGCCAAGAATGAGAGACTGATGAGCAGCTTTGCGATCTCGACATGTATGAACGCGAAACATTAACTTGCTAACAGAACAACGCTTGTCTTCTCCAGTTTTCCTTTACATTCGCAGAGAGCTTGATGACTCATGCACTTCTCAGCACTCTTGCTTTACCGACACCAGTCGTTAGAAACACCACGAAAGTATGTCTCAAAGTAGAGTCCCTAAAACTGTTCCGATTCGGCTTTGGTGCATCATAACCTGGACAGCGCTTGAACATCCAAAAGATACAGCGACAAATTGGGTATGTATGCAAACAGAAAAGCAACCGAAATCCATCCGAACAGAAACAATGACAGGATACTTATCCTCTCGGAGGCGGCGCATAAATCATTTGTCCCGGACTCTCGTAGGCTACACCAGTCCCAGGACCAGTCATCAAGCGGCCCCACTCCTCCCTTCCCCTGACTTCCCTCTCGCTCTGCACAAGCACGCAACAGCAACAGCAACAACTCTTCACCAAATCACCCCCAAAGCTGCCCTCGATCTTGTACAGTCTTCGCACGCTCAGGCGCTGCAGCAGGGCGGCCATCCAGTGTAGGCCGCAAGCGAGCGCGAAGATGGTGCAGTGCCCATTGCAAGCTGAGTAGCCGAGAAGATCTGTCGGGTCTTTCTTCTCGGCCTTCTGACTCCGTCGATATGAGGTGCGACCGTAGAGCAGGCAGGGGCAGAAGAGGCCGGTGAGACACGTGCTGACGTCGCTGCAGTCGCAGAGGCCGTGTTTGAAAGCGGAGGGCACTGCGTGTGTCATGTTCGGGTGCGGGATGTGACCGGTATTGTGGAGACCTGGGAGGAAGGGATCGGAACGGGTGGACGCGTCCGCGTACAATGTCGGTTGGAACGTCTCTCGTCGCTGTGGAGCAGTGGTGTGACGGGAGTGTGGGTCATGGTCTGGCCGTATGGGAGATGTAGGAGTTTGCGACGTATCGCGCTCAGTGTTCATTGTAGTGGGCACGGGTAGTGCACTAATATCGCTAGATAGGGACCGAGCAATTGCGACTTTGGAGGGCGGATCTGATTCTGGGCCAGCCTGTGGTGCAGCATACGCTGGGTGCATTGCAGTCGGTACCGGAATAGTAGAAGCATCACTCGTTGCGGCATTTGCTGCCTTCTCCTGCGGATATACTGGGCCAAAGGCCTGTGTGAAAGACTGGAGATGATAATCTGTGGGCGTCATCGGGGACAGCGGAGTGGTGGGCTCTTTCAAAGGCTGCTGGGAGTTGGCGAACAGAGAGGATGCCGCCGATGGCGCGTCTCTCGGACTCTCTGTATACGAGAAGCGCAGATTTGGAGCTGATGTGGCATTGGAAGCGGCTGGAGGCGGCGCAGCATGCTGTGCGGATCGATTACGTGGTGGCAAGCCTGAAGTGTGCATGCTGAATCACGGCGGCTGAGGCTGTTGAAGCATGTCCTAAGACACAAAGCGGACTGAGGACTATAGTCCAGAGCTTTGGACGCAGCACGACAAAGCGCGATACAGCCAAGCCTGCGAGCAGAAGCGGCATTTTGCAAAGACGAGGAAACCGGGCAGCTTCGCAACTGAAGTGTAAGCGCTAGAGTGGATTGGCGGCTGAGTGTGCAGCACGCGGTGTAAGGTGTTTTTGGTGCACTATTAAGATCTCGATGGTCAAACCCAAACGGGGCAGCTGTCGCATAGGAAGCGTCCAGAACGCACGACGGTTCTCGAGATGGAGACTGATTGCAGAGCTTGAGACGATGTACGTTGAAGCGTATGTTCTTGCTACTGTAGGCGCTAGCGTCCCGGCCCGAGTCCAGCCCCAGCACCGGTTGTGTCCTTCGTCGGGTACCGTCAATACGACTGCAACTGGTGAGTGTTCACTACATGTACCCTGCGAGTGTGAGCTGAACGACGTTCTGGTGGCGTCTAGGTCACCTTCACAGGCAATCTGCACAAGCAGCCCTTCATTATCTAGGTGCCCACCAGTAGCTGTACGTCCGTGTCCGGCCGTACACGAGCAACCATCGAATTGACAGTGAAGATGCACATGAAGCTTTTTGCCTCGGCGTGCAGTATATACAGTCGGCGCTTTTGTGAACTGCTCTATAACTTCCAACAAGATAAGCAACAGATTTCAATGTCGAGTAGTAGCGTCAGACGGTGCACATTCATGCATTCTCCTCGCCGCGGTCTTCGCTCTCAGCCTGAGGATGTGGTTAGCACAATCGGTCGGAAGTCGCTCTTACATGGCTCATACCTGTGGTCTATCGACCGAAACAGTGCCCATGGTCTTGGCGGTTTCTGGCCCGCCTTCACCCTTCTTACTCTTCTCCGGATCATTCGCGATGTCGGTGGAATGCTTGGTCGACGTGTTGGATAGTCCAGCTTGCTTGCCGGACATTTCGTTCATGCTCTTCGGAGTCTTTGCAGGGACAGCCTACACACGGTTTAGATAAGCAACCTGAAGCGCACCAGGAGATGCGGTCCCTTACCTTGTCTGATCCGTCTTCTCTCTCCGTGGAACCACGACCTAAATCAATGCCGTATCCACTGTTTATGCGCTTCTTGGCACCTCCCTTGGCATCTGGGATGTGTTGCCTTGTGTCACCCATGGAGTTGTCGTCGTTACCCGCTTTGGTGGACCCCTTGAACCGGACACCCTCGACACTGCCCGAGTTCTCAGGTGTCTCGACGGTCTTCGTCTCGTCGTTGTCCTGGGATGGTCCCGGTCCAACGTTGGACTTGTTCTTGTCGTTCTGCATCTGAGGTTTCTCCTTGTCGTCAGACTTGTCTTCGCTGTCATCATCCTTTTCACTGTGATCTTCGCCCTTGTCCTTGCTGTCGTCCTTTCCATCTTCCTTTGCGTCGTCCTTAGCATCCTTCTCCGGCGCGGAGTCCTCGGTATGCTCCTCAGACTGCTCCTCGGGCTGCTCTTCCGAAACTCCCTCGTCACCTTCTGATTCCTCATGCCCATCATCCTCCTCGTGATCCTCGTGCTCTCCATGCTTGCCGTCGCCATGAGCATCCCCATGGCCGTGGCTACTGCTTGGGTTCGGCTGCAGGAGGTACCAACAGCTAGGGATCGTGACCACTACAGAGCCAATGAGCCTACGAAGAGTGAGGGTCAGCTTCTGGGTTCGACGAGAGTGCAGGAGTAGGGTGCGTGACGTCTCAGGCGGCAGTATGCGTGTTGCTTATGCCAGACTGACCGCGTCCTCAATCGCACTCACCATGGTAGATCGCTGCTTGCTTTCACAGGTCCGTGGCCACCGCTTGCATAGCCGCGCCGCGAAACTCGCTGCCATTGCACAGGCTTCGAGCTTCTGGCAGCTGTGCGAGCAAAGCGTGCCGAAGCGAAGCCTCGGAAAGCAGTAGGCCGTGGGAGCACCATGTTAGATTTCCTTCAATCGTGTCAGACTGTGCAATTGGTCGTAGCGGAAGTAACAGAGAGTGATGTATGGGTGTACGCACAGTTCAAGTGGGTTGCGCGCACAATGGGAGGAGCAGGAAGAGGACGAGGCAGAGGAAGAGGTTGGTCGAAGCTGTCGAGAGGTTCACGTCACTTCTGTCCCGTTCAATGGTGCTTAGCTTTCCAGGTTAAGCCCGTCTGGCAGAATCAGACTAGGTCACGCACGGTTAGCGGCTCACGCCGGTGCTCCTCCACCGCGACATCACAGTACCTTACAGAACTCCACAGTACTCTACAGTACCTTACAGTACATGACACACCCTAGACGATCAAGCTGAACGTACCTGACCTGTACTGTAGCGAGGCAAGAGGTAAAGTCACTCCGATATCTTCCTGTTGTTGAAACATCCATTGTTTCTACGGGGACAAACGACCAGCAACCCTCTGCAACCCTCCATGCCAGCTTCATCAGACGCGCCTCTCATTCACTCACTACGTGTACATGACTTATGAAACCCCCGACGGCTCCATGACACGCCTGCTTTCCTTACATCTCCATCGCGTGCACAAATTCCATTTCCCTTGAGAGCCTTCTCTTTCTCTCGTGAGTCTATCTCCTCGTGTAACCTGCGAGCTTTCTTCTGCCTCAGTCACCTACCTGACTGACGCAGCTCCAGGAATCCGCATACAGCCCCCATCCTCCTAAGACGTTCTCCAAATAAGCTACGCCATTCTTCCGCTCCGAGCCAGCTTCACTCTGTGAATTGCACCCTTATCATGGCTTCCGCAGCCGTGCCCGCAAACCCTACGTCGCACAATGTCGCTCTTCTGCTTCCTAAGTTGAACGATGCCGACTCTGACATTCGCTACATGTCTCTGAACGACCTCCACGCAATCCTTCAAGCAGGTCATCCAACTTTCCTCAGCCATGACTACACCACTTGCGCCCGTGTCGTTGAAGGTCTGCTACACACAATGGTCGACACAAACGGCGACGTGCAGAACATGGCGGTCAAGACACTTGGACCCTTTGTCAACAGAGCCCCCGATACCATCTTATGTCCGATGATAGAGAAGATATCCAATCTGGAGACTGGCAACACTGTAGATCACTATGTGCCTGCATTAGCACTGCGAGCCATGGTTGTGTCGATGCCGAGGCCGGTGCCGGGCGGCGTGCCATCCAAAGCTGTCACCGATGCGTACACGGCAATCAGCAAGACACTCATACCGCGTCTCATCGGCTACAACGTTCTGCCTACGGGCCGGAAGGATCTGCCAGCACCACCGAAAGGCATGCTGCAGATCGATATTGAGAATGGCTCCGACAGCAATGCAATAGACGTCCTCACCGAGGTCGCGAGATGTTACGGGCAGCTGCTGAAGGAACCCGAAGTGCACGCGCTGCAGAAGATCACAATGGAGATTATCGAGAGCGACAAGTCCGGCTCCGTGTTGAAGAAGAAGGCCGTGGTTGCGCTCTCTGCTTTGGCGCCTTACTTCTCTGATGGGGTGCTGAGCTTGTTCGTCACACACGCCATCGAGAGCTTGCGAGACTCGCATGTCACACCTGCCCATCGAAAACTCTACATCAACATACTGGGATCTCTAGCTAGATCAATACCTCGGAAGTTTGGTCCTTACCTGAAGACGCTCACTCCCTTCATCCTTCAACCGGTCAGTGCTGAAGAGCTTGAGGACCAGATGGCGGCAGCAGACGAAGACGATGAGCGTGATCCGCAAATCGATGAGGTCAGGGAGGCTGCCCTAGTAGCGCTCGAAGCTTGCTTGGCTTCGTGCACCTCCGATATGCTTCCCTACACTTCAGACATCATCGAGGCTGCTACGCGCTTCCTGAAGTATGACCCGAACTACGCAGATGATGAGAACGACGACACCATGGGCGAGACACAGAGCGACGAAGAAGACGTGGACGCTTTTGGCGAAGATGAAGATTTCGAAGAGGAAACCGGATTCGATGACGAAGATGATGTTAGCTGGAAAGTTCGGCGTTGTTCCGCGAAGCTTCTGTATACCCTCATCTCTACGCGTGGTAGTGGAGATCTTCTTGAGGACGGGACTCTTTACACCCGAGTGGCACCAGCACTGGTCGCGAGATTCAGAGAGCGTGAGGAAAACGTGAGGTTAGAGGTGCTATCCACGCTTGCGTCTCTTGTGCGTAAGACAGGTGACGGTGCGACTGCTCCCGGACTACATGGAAGTGAGGATGCGAACCACATCGCGATGGGCCCACCGAGCCGTAAGAGACGTCGTGGTGGCAGCGACGCCGGCATGTCTGATCCATACTCAAGTGTACTGCTTTCAAACGGGTCTTCGTCCCCGAAACCACCTCCTCCACAGACAGGACCTCAGGCAAGTTTGGCAAAGATGGTTCCTGAGATCGTTCGAGGGGTTTCAAAACTCCTGAAAATGAGTACGCTACCAACGAAGCAGGCGGTTATGACCCTGCTGAAAGACATCGTCATCGCCCAGCAGGGAGGCTTGTCCGATTACGCCAGTCATATTTTTGACCCAGTGATCGAGATTATGAAGACTTCCAACTCGCACATAGGCTCCTCAGCTGCTGTTGGCAACAGTGTACGAGTCGAAGCACTGCAACTACTAGGTGTGATTGCAGAATCCCACCCGTCCCAGACCCTGCAGCCATATCTAGGGAGAGTCATCCCCGCGTTGCGAGTAGCTGCGAAAGAAAAGTACAGCAAGGTGTCCAGCGAAGCGATTGGTGCAATCGAGCAGTACATCAAAGCCCTCACTCCGCCTCGCTCGTCTGGTGTCGGTCAACAGAACGCAGCTTATCTCGAAAATCTATACGATGTTATCGTCCATCGAATATCCGCTGCCGACACTGACACCGAAGTGCGCCAGCATGCAATCCATGCCTTAGGCCTGCTGATAGGCAGGACTTCAGGATCCCAGAGTTCAGCTTTCATTGTTCCGTCCAAGCGGAAGGAAGGTCTCGACCTGCTCTCCGACCGTCTACGCAATGAACTCACCCGGTTGGCATCGGTTCGGGCAATAGAGGACATTGCATTGCATGCGCAGAAACGCGCCGAACTACCTCCTGAATGGGTTCGAAGCGTCTCGCTCGAGCTGGGTGTTCAGTTGCGCAAGGCAAGTCGTTCGCTAAGAGGAGCGAGTCTAAGTGCACTCAGAAGGCTTGCTGCCAACCCAGCAAGTCGCGAGAACTTGGACGATGCCACAATCACAGAGCTCGTGAAGTTGCTCATTCCTCTGCTCACTGACAACGATCTGCATCTTCTCGGGCCCGCTCTGGTCATCCTTGGTACGTTTGCCCAAGATCGAGCGCGGATCGTCATGAACGAGGAGGTCATCAATGCTGTCTGCTTCATTGTCAAGACAGCCCTCAGCGGTGGGGCTCTTGACGCACTGCTCGCTTCGGTGAAGACGTTTGGCGAACAAGGCGTTGGACAACCACTCATGCAAGCATTGCTGAAGAACGTAGGTATTGGCGGTAACCCGGACTTACTCGGGAAGGTTATTGGTACTCTTCTTGTCTCTGGTGGTAGTACAGTTGGTGTCAAGCTCAACGATTTCGTCAACGAGTTGAATGCTGCTCAGGACGATCAACGGAAGTGCCTCGCTTTATCGGTCCTTGGCGAGGCCGGACTACGCATGGGCTCCGCCTCTCCGCTGCCGCCTCAAATGTTTATGTCTCAGTTCTCGTCGAGATCAGAGAAGGTCCCGCTTGCCGCTGCTGTTGCTCTCGGCCGAGCAGGAGCCGGTAACATCTCGACTTATCTCCCCGCCGTTCTTTCTACCATGAACCAAAGTCGGCAGTACCTCCTACTTCACACTGTCAGAGAGATACTGCAGCACAATGAAGCCGAAGCCGACATCCTTCCGTATAGCAAGACATTGTGGGAACACATCATAGCGGCTTCACAGAATGAAGACAACAAAGCCATTGGTGCGGAATGCATTGGTAGACTTGCGATTATTGACCCGAAAGTCTACCTACCACAGCTGCAGGTATGTCAACTACTTGCTCGTGAGTTCTCTGCTGTTACTGCACTAACAGTCGCCACTAGACTTTCCTCAATGATCGCCAAACCAGCGTTCGTGGCATGGTCATCTCAGCGCTCCGCTTCACGTTCGCCGATACCGACGAAGCTTACGACGAGAATCTGCGACCAATAGTAGTGGAAATGCTCACCACAATGCTCAATGAAAGCGACCTCGAGAATCGCCGACTTGCTCTTACAACTCTCAACTCCGCAGTCCACAACAAGCCTGGCCTTATCGTGCCCCATCTCGGTCAGCTCCTCCCCCTCGCCACGAAAGAAACGATGATAAAACCCGAGCTGGTGCGTGAAGTCACCATGGGTCCCTTCAAGCACAAGGTGGACGACGGCCTCGAGCTCCGCAAGAGCGCGTACGAGACATTGTATGCGCTCATGTTGACGGCCTTCTCGCGCCTTTCCCTGCCCGAGCTATACGATCGCGTCGTTGCCGGCGTTGGTGACGACCACGATATCCGCATCCTGTGCATCCTCATGCTTACCAAACTCATCACGCTTGCACCCGAGGAGACAGTACGTCGGCTGGACTCGCTTGCGGAGCACTTCCGCGTCATTTTGTCCACAAAATCCAAGGATAATGCCGTCAAGCAGGAGCTGGAAAAGTCGACTGAGACGAACAAAGCCGTTGTCAAGGCCAGTGTGCTGCTCAACAGGGAAGAGTCAAGGACGAAGGCAGGAGAGAGTCCGAGGGTATGGAGCGAGTACTGGGAGTGGGTCCGGAAGGAGTTTCCGACTCTGATAAGGGGTGCTGAGGACGAACTCAAGGCCGTTGGGGATAATGGGAGGAGGTGAGTGTTTATGGGTAAAAGTCCTGAAAGCTTGAGGAGACGGCATTGCTTCTGCGCACGCGCATCGGCCGTCGAGAGGGATATACTTGGTCCATCGTTCAGTGCACGAGCGTTGTATGATAGTGTTGCTCTATGAGAAAGTAGATGTTGGCGCGGTGGACCACCTTACTGCATCTTCAGACAGGTTTTTACTTGTCTTCCCCGCCACCACCATCGATGCGCGATTCGGGCTTTCCCACCTTTCCCTTTCTCGGCGAGTTGTCAGGCGAACGATGTGGTAGTGTTATGTGGTTAGCTCCCGCAGTCCATACAGTTTCCCTTCGACCTTGCTAGCTCTGCCTCACCGTCTTCAAAGCCGCCTCGTTTGCTCGCTATTCAACCCACTTTATGCAATCCTCAGGACTTGGTGCCGTAAGTAGACGATGTGAACCCGCCAATTCGACCATGTGTCGTTCGCAAGCAGCTAACCCGCCAGGATGTCACGCTGCCGGAGATCCCAGATCGGCATCGTTGTGATAACATCATGTCATAGCAACACCCAATGGGAGGTACAGCGCCGAGAATTTCAGCGGTGAGGCCTTTCCGGCGAAGAAGATCAGTAAGGGCTTCTCTCTACCTCCTCACAGAAAGCCAGTTGTTGGCGTCTTCCCATGTCTTCCGATTCTTCACGAGATCGTCTCCTGCTGATTGGACACCAGCGTAAACCTGACCCACCCCGATATCGTCAGTAGTTACATCTTCGGGGAGCGGACCATGACGATACGTACCGCATCCCAAAGAGTCCAGGCGGCTTCGAGATCATCGATGAAACTGATACTGTGTGGGAAAAAGTCGTTCGCGCACTTCTCTACGGCAGCTCTTCTAGATTGCGTGGCAGTAGGATCGTCATGGGTGGGTAGCTCATCTAGGTAGTGCTTGACGGCTATGCCAAGGATGCAATCGTGGTCTTTCAGGAACGGAAGACTGTGTCACGCCAGGTTAGCGTTTCCGAGCCCGTCGTTCACGGCACTTAGGGGGGGTGATGATGGCATACCTCAAGCCCATCTCAGCAAAGTCCTTGCGACAGCCATCTTCGCGATCAGCGTCTCCAGCCAGAAATAGAGTGGCAATGCACATTTCTACTAGATCCCTCAGATCGCGACGAACTGCAGTGGTCATCGAATGATACGCCAGAATGTGTCTGCTGAGTGGGCCAGTATAGCCAATTGGCCCGTGTCGAAGCTTGCCTAAACAGGCTACCCGTGAGATGAGCAGGCAGTGGCGTCTGTCTGTCTCTGAACCACGGTATGGTGCACCGTGGTACGGTGGCACCTTAAACATGTTGTCAGGGTTGAGTAGATTGAGACGAAGTAGCTCAACAGCAATCAACACGGCTTCCTCAAGCTCTGCTTTCTCTGCTTTGACGAAGGCGGCGTGTAGAACCCGGCCCCAGCTTGTGAGTGTGTGATCAGATCTAACGTAATCACGAAGGTGCATGAAGCGCCAGATGGTGTTCCTTGTTATCTCTTCTTTTGACTGTAGCGCCTTTGCGGTGTCTCTCCTGGTAAGAGTCGTGCTTGCAAAGTTGTCGTCATGCAAGCTCATAATAGCGAAGCCCAGCTGGCCCAGACTGTCCTGTCTTTTGTCAGTCTCCTTGGCAATTGTCAGGGAGAAGAAGAACACGCCTTTGTGGCGAAGTTGCCGTTCACCCTAAGCTTGCTGGCGCACTCCGTGATGGTACTCTGCCGCACATTCCAATCCGCTACGAGGCTTTTAAGATCAGGGGAATCCCTGATGCTGATAACTTGAGTGGTGTCCCTATCAAACCAGCAGCGCAGGGCCACGTCTTTGTGCTGGTAGAAGCGATTGACGTGTTGCGAGAGCAGAGACAACGTCGTCATTCGAAGTGGAGTGAGTTGGTCCTTTATAAGCCTGTGGTATTCCTCTGATTCGCCAGTGTCAAGGGGTGCGATCTCAACAATCTCACCCGAAGCTCGCCAATCCAATACTCTGGGACCTATGAGACCTTTGGAGAGGTAGAAATAGAGCTCGAGTGCCAATTGCTGACTGTAAAACTCGTGTACATCTGCCGGAGCATGTTGTGCATCCGTGATTTCAATGTTGCCACTTTCGCCAAGTACGATCCGATGCTTGATCGCCATGCGACTTTTCTGAAATCGCGCCAGATAGTCCAAAGTCTGGTATTGTGGATCATCCTTATAACGCAAACACACAGAGTTGCCATCTGAGCCAGAGCTTTTCATGAGCTCAACAGCCGCTTGGACCTTGAAGTTGCCACGTTGTGGAGCACTCTCGAGCTGAGGTAGGCTGGGAAGGGAGGTCGAACCGGACAAAAGGACTGCGTCGACAAACGTGTTGGGGGCCACGTTACCAAGTCCATCCAAGCAGTCTTGCCTGTGGAGAAATCTGAATTGATTTGCACCGTAATCGAGTTCGACAACAACACTTTCGACATCGTAGAGTAGCACGTCTGTAGACCCGAAGATCAAACTGATATATTCTTTCTCGAGAAGATGAACAAGCTGCTCGTACGTTAGATGTACTGTCTTCACAATAGTATCAGCATTCGATGAGTGCTGACCTGTGGCCCCGCACTGTAGGGTGCAACTTGGAAGTCGATCTTCCTCTTGTGGAGGATCTCCTGAAGGTATCTGTAGAGACCGTCGACACTCTCCGGACCTGTTTCGATGTCAGCTTGCGCCCTTCCTACGGCATAGGAGAAAGATTACGCAGAGTGTCGAACATGTCGACGGCCGCCTTTGCTTCATGGTTGTTGTATAAATGCCAGGCCTGTCCGATTGTACGAGATGCCTCGTCGGAAGCACGGAACAACCCATCGTTCTTGCCCACTTTCATTCCGCTAAAAATGAAGAGCGCCTTGATGTTGTGTGCTTCCAATGTATCTAGCTGGTTCTCAACAATGAGCTCGAACGCGAGCGGTTGCCCACCCAGCGCAGGGAGCAGAGGCTCTCGTGTGTTCCCATCCATAGACATCAGCTTGATGAAGTGTGCAGCTTCGATGCCAATAGTCAGATCACTAAGCTGGGCAAGATCCCCGGTCCTTGACAGGGAGGCCGTCCACTGCTCGAGCGTGCGTATCATGATGGGTGGTGAGGGTGATGTTGAGGGAGGAGAGGAGCGCACTCCAGCGAACGCGCACTCAAAGCTGGGCGTGCACGCGGACACGCGGACACGCGCGGCAACCGCAACAGAGAAAACAAGAGCTGTAGACAGAGACAGAAGTGGTGTTTGAGAGGTACCAGTCTGTAAGGATGCAGGAAGGTGATCAATAATGTAGA
>NAJN01001241.1:0-12790 GCA_005059845.1 Cryomyces minteri
TGGAAGCACTGGTCCTACGTGCAGCAGTTGCTCCTTCTTCGGCATCTCGCGGCTCGTGTCTTGAATACTCGGCGAAGACACCCTTAACTACCTCCTTGAGCGCGCCCAGTACCGCGGCTCTGCACTCTCCCCTTGGCACCTCAAGGGCTGGCAGGGCGCCGGATGCAGAGCGATGATGATGTCGGTCTTGGCGAGAGCTGGACCGCGATGATGCTACTGATGGGACCTTGGATGACTGGCCGCTCTGAGCGATGACTCTTTCTACTGCATCGATGAGTGTGGAGTCCCAACCGACGATCGGGTCCTCAGAGAACTGCTCTTCGAGATTGTGTTCTATCATCGGAATGGCTGGTGCAACCTGCTGAAGCGATAGAGTACTGCCGTAGTGGGACCGTGTCGGCACAGCATATGGTCCAGGCGTGATGGCCGGCTGACCAGGTGTGGGAATCAACCGTACGCGTCGGCGAAGACGCAGTCGCTTGATCGTGTAGGACTGGGCGTCTGCGACAAGCGTTGTGCACACATCGACCCATCTCTCTGTCGGGCCTTGGTCAAGAGTCGGTGTTGATACGGCAGTGAGAGGTGTCGGTTCGGCGCTCATCGCTCGTCTGACGTCTTTGTCAAATTCAGTGTATGGTTTGACGGCCTGCAGAGCGAAGTCCGCGTGGAAAGACTCCAGCCATCCAGCGACGTTTAGAGGATGCTCAGCATCTGCAGGTGAACATGAGTAGCTGGAGTTCTGTCCCCAGCTCGAGCCGCCCAGGCTGGAGACGGATGCGAAGCAGCCCATGGACGGCGACTGAAGTGGTGAGCCAAAGCCAAAGTTATCCATTGGTAGTTCAACATCAATGACCCCGTCTTTCTCATCGACCGACATCTTCAGATACGAGCTGGCGAAGGCTGGACGGTCGGGTTCTGGTTGTGAAGGCAACGACGGATCGTCCTTGGAGAAGTTGAAGGTCGGCTCCGGTGATTGTGGTGTTGTGTGGTCTGGCTGGAGTTCAGAATCCTCGGTGTCATCCTGATACACGGTGTGGTCTCTTCCAACTTCTTTCACCATTCGCTCCAATGTGTTTTCTCGTTGATGGCCCTTCACGACGGGTTTGTCACCGTGAGTGCTAGATAAAGGCTTTTCACTGGCCATGCTCGATGCTGGGAGGTCACTTCTCTCTGTCGTGGAAGATTCTCGCCGAGACCCGGTACTCCAGAAGCTCAAACTACTCCATCGACTACCTGATTGAAAGCTTGAGCCTACGTTACTAGCACTCACGCTGTTGTTACGTTGTAGCCTGCTCATCAGATTCGCCGAGGCGCTGCCACTGCTGCCAGGACGTGCTTCCGTGGCAGAACCGGATGGGATGTTGAAGTGGGCTACCGGAACAGCTTCGCTTGGAGTGACAGTTGAGGTCGTAGCGGCACTACTCTTCCTTGTGACCTCGACACCGAACAGTATTGGCATGTTCGCGGTCTTGGTTGATTGCACGTCCGATTCGCGACGAGAGATAAGCTTCGAATGGGACAGATCGAAGCTCACTCCTTGAGCGTGATAGTCCGGGCTCTCGCGATTCACAGAGGTGCGCTCTCGACCCTGACCTTGCAGCTTCGTACTTGAACTGTTTGGTCTTCCCCTCCTATTCATGGTGCGACGAAGGGATTCCCGCCTCGATACGGGCATGTTCGACGGCGGAGACTGCGAAAATCCAGGAGATGAGCTCGAGGTGACTGGTCTGATCGAAGGGCTCGTAAAATTCACGTGTGACGAAACAGGGAAGAAGGCACTCAATAGAAATATTAGCCGGCGCGCTGTCATCTTGTCCGATGACACAATCACTGTTCGGCTGGCAACGGTTAGCTCCTCGCTGGGACTCGATCTCTGCTGGTCGTAGTGCCGTCGTCGATAGCCGATGGGACCAATATTGTTGAGCCACTCGGTGTGGTTCCCGAGGAAAGATGACAACAGGTTGTAGAAGAAGAAGTTCTGCTCTCTAGAACCAGCCCACTTGCCGATCGACCTAGCTTCGTCTCGCCAAACGCCCCATCTCTCTTGGCCAGTGACCACCCGGGGGATTTTGATTCCACGCACCACTCTCTCAGCGGCTAGAGAGGCAAGCCTCTTCAGATCAGCGTCCTCACTCAATGCACCTGGCTGCAGTTTGATGCTACGACTCTGCATAGGTTGGAGATTCTGGTCTCGGCCTCCAGGACGGAAAGGAGGAGGTCGCATGGAATGCAAAGCCGGAGGGGAAGCAGCGTCTGCAATCTTGAGCAGTGCGAGTATCTTCTCTTGAATGACAAGCTGCATACTGGTGAGTGTCCTCGAGATGACATCCCAGTGCTGTGCGATTGCGTCCACACCGCTGTCGACGTCGTTGGCAGGTCCGAACGAGGGCATAGAATCAGAGCCAAAAGCTGGGTCAAGCAAGTTGCCAGGTGTGTGAGTTTGAGCAAGATTGCTACGTCGCCGTCCTTCCAACTTCGCAAAGACGTTGTAGCCCTCGCCCACAACTGGACTTGTAAGACTTTGTTCGCCTGAGCGTGAGCCCATAGGGAAAATGTGAAACTTAGTACTGGGACCTTTATATTTCGGCTCAACGTTGCCAAACATACAGTTCAAACACGTCTTGATTTCCTCCTCTGATTCTCGCACGAGGCGGCTCTGTGTAGTCTCCTCAATATGAGGCAAGGTGGATATCGATGCACCTCGTAGACGGGCTCTCTGAAACGCGCCGCCACCGCTGCCGTTCGGAGAAGGAGGCTGAGGAAGCTCAAAGGTGGTCGAAGTTCGGCGTACACCACCAGTGAGGTTTGTTGGTTGCATCTGCTGACGTCCCACAAACGGTCCGTTTCCCTTTGAGTTCGGCCTCTGCGACCCTGCACCTGAATATCTTGCCCCATATAGGCCTTCTCCTTGGCTGCTGCTTGGAACGCGCAATGCCCTTTTCTCCCCCCTGGGAGACACGGTGACCGGCGCTGCGACCGGTGCCGAGTCAAAGAGAATGCTTTTTGATAAAACTCCGCTTTCGTTCTGTGCGACTAAGACCCTGATGTCTCTGGCGGCCACCAGGTCAATGCCGCCTAGTAGATCGTCATCGTAACGGGATGTATGAGCCTTGGCAATGGCCGAGGTCTCCAGAGGGTCTGCACGCCCTTGTGGCTGATGGAGGATGCTGGAGTCTGGGAAGAGAAGGCTGCGTGTGTGAAGATCTTCTTGGTGAGAGTCAAGAGAGACTGACTGGGTTGAGGCATCTGGCCGAGAGGCATTGCGTGAGAAGAGCTTGCCGATCATTCTGGAGGTTGACAGGGCGCTGTCATGTCCATGGAAGGAGCAAGTGTCGAGGTGCTTGGCGCCACGATGGTATGTGTGTTGAATGCCGGGTCACCGTCAGCTTGGTAATTGAGAAGCAGCCAACTCTTAGCCATAGCACAGAGACGTGCCTGTCACGACTAGAGTTCACTTCAGGCACGCGCTCAGTTGCTTCGTTGAGACGTGAGTCGCCAGTAACGGTGTGGGTGAAGTTGTGACAGCCAAGTTCCCAGGCAATGAGGAAGGCTGTGCCCGGCAATTGTGAAGTGCCAGAAGGCCTGGCAATACCTCCAATGCTACCAGAGGCTCTGAGATGTTTCCAAGGGTGAAGTTGCTGTGTAATAGCTTCAGGTGTAGGGTCTCGGCAAGTCCCGAGAAGAAGGCCGTGGCGCAAACGCTAGCTGCAGATGCCGCGGTCTCCTTTATGCTCCGATGCCAACTCTTTCACAGATGTCAGGCGTTTACCAGAGGACTGTTCTGACCTCCTACACCTTTGAACATCCGGTAACTGATCGACCGCTTGTCACCCGTGTCTCCGGGCCGAGCGAGGGACCGAGGCCGTTGCAATTCCGTGGAGGCCGTTGACTATCCGGGGAACGGACAACACGATGTTTCTGGGCAAGATTGACCTCTGAAGGCAGGCAAGACGATCCTCTGCAACGGGAGTTCCGGAAGGTTGAGTTTGGGTCCATCAGCCAGGATATCGAGCATATACAGCGTATACGGTGTATACGATTCTCAGGTGATTCCACAGACCTTCACATGCACGGCTGATCGCCGCCGGGCTGAAGGAGTCACAGCAGTCATATGCACACAAGCTGCGAACAGGGGATGCCACGCCGTGTGTAAGCCTTAGAGCAAGCATGCAGCACGGCTGAGTGCATGCGAATGACAGTGGATCTACAGTCTCACAAGCGCCGCTAGGTGCGTGGACCTCTGGCATCATTGGTCGTCGAGCAGACACTGCCGGACCCAACCCCCAGTTTCCAGCCATTCCTTGTGAATCCGATGATGTGTCTTCAACTTATCATCAGATTCGTAGAAGGATGCTGTCCCGCCTCGAACCGACATTTGATATCCTCACCCAATGAGAACATGTACGCTGCTGGATTTCAAGACTGCGAAGCGCATACACAACCATCTGGCCTGGTGTACGACCCGTTTCATTCGAACAACGCCTGTTTGCTGCAGGGTATCGAGAACGGAGGACATCGCGAATATAAGAAATAACATGCCGATCCCGATTCCTCACCAGCCGGGACGGTAAGTAGATGTACGTATCCGCCCGGGTCGAGGCCCGAACCGGCAATCTGGTCAGATGCACAGCGCCAGAATACAGGCGCTTGCGTGTCTCACCCTGTGCTGAGACCTTGTTTGGCCTGCAGGCTTCCGATCCTCCGCATGTGAGAAGGGACAACATCAGCAAAGAATAGATTGAGGGTACTTTGCTCGTCTGTCCGCGTTTTGTCTTCATGTCTAGCCACTTCGCCTCATTCGGTGCTTTTGTTACCAGTCACAGAGATATCCGGTTCCACAACGCTGAGCCGTGAACTCTGCATACTGGAACTCCTGGACGTGCTGCCGACTAGTATAGAAGGACCGAGAGCCGGCATCGGGGAGCGTTCTCGAACGGCAATACTTGGTGGTAATCCCATTGAAGGAATCGTTGGGTCCAGCATCGGTGTGGTATGGGGGCTTGGTGATGCACTGACCTTGGATGCATCTTCATAAAATGCCTTCAAGGCTTTCGGATCCTGACAGAATGCTTCCATGTCTTCCAGGATCTCTTCAGGGGTACGAATAGTCTTGTCAGCACCCGCATGTGTAAACGGCGAGAGGGTGTTGTCCGGGACAGCTCGGACGGGGGGTGATGAGCACGGCGACGGCCTGTCGAGTGCACTTTGCAGTACGAACCGCCGATCCGGACCTTCTACCTTGTCAAACTTGTCTGACGCGGCTGCACGGTTGTTGCATAGCCTGTTCGCGAGAAAAAGTAAATGACCTTCGTCGGTGATCTGTGCAAGCAGAACTCCTGATTTATGGATGAACTGAGTAAAGCGGTAATCCGGCTTGCCCCAGGAATAAGACACATCAATCTTGGCGGTGAAGCTGTTCGCTGCCTCGAGGTCCAAAACGAAGTTGAACTTCTTGAGTACTGCCTTCTGATAAAAGTGTCGATCCGTCGACTGCGGAGCGTTGAACGAACTGGGCTCGAAGTACTGCAGTGGTTGGCCTTCCGGAGGGGAAACTACAAGCTTCACAAGGTACGGTGCTCTGAAAGGGTGTGCCTCGCTGATGCTCGAGGCCTCAGCAATTGGGAGTTCCACAAGTTTGAGCCCATATCTCTCCGCGGTAGTGGCCCATGCCACGATGGCATCCTCAATCAACTTCGCAGTGACGTTCATCCAGTCGATCCTGATGTGGTAACAGTTATCCGGGTTGTGTATGCGATCGTAGTGGAGGTTGATCAGCTCGGGTCTATAAGATCTCTTACGATGATCAACATCGTAGCGTAGGACGTGACTGAGCTCGAGCTTTGGTATGCCACTTTCGGGTCCTGTGGGTGTCTTGTGTCCAGATCCGGTCGATGAATTCTCCGTGGCAGAACGAGAGCGGGATCGATCCGGTATTGGTGATCCTCTCGCACCGTCCGCAATTGGTGTCGAAGGAATAGATCTGTCACTTCGCCTGAACCACCCAGTTCTAGCCTCAGAACGCATATGAGGAGTTAGGTACTCCTTCGCAATATGATAAAAGAAGTGGCCATCGCGAAATTTATGCTTTTGCTGCACGTGCTGGAAGAGGCCCAGCTGCAAAAGCTTTTCGCCAAGTTCGACAGCCGTATCTCTGGTTTCGATATCTTTGAAATGCTGGAGAAGCCAACTCGTAAACTCGTCACCACGAAAACAGTTATAATAGTATTTCCAATGCCATCTCCGATCGATCAACTTGACGCCTTTGGGCCGCTCTGCTTGGACGTCCTGCGCAAGTCTGTGAAGATCGAAGTTCGAGCTGTGATACAGCTCAGCTTCTGCAAACAACTGCGACGGAAGCGTGTTCGAATCGCCCTCAGCAAGGAGGGATTTATCGAATCCATCTGCGTATGCCGCAACAACGGCAGATGGATCTCGTGTTTGATATTCAATGGCTAGTGGGTTCGTGTCTGGGCGCAAACGCAGCGATTTCTGATGAAGACGTCCCTCGGGTGAGACGAAACGGTAGCGTTGCCACATCTGAGTAAGTTTCCGAATGCCCTCTAATCGAGTCTCTTCTTCTGAGTCTTCATTGACCGTCGCAAGGCGACGAATAGTTTTGGGCGGCTCCACAGGTATGAGCACAAACCTTGCACGCCAGAACCTGAGAACGTCAGAAAAGTCATCGTGATAGCCAGCGAGAAAATGGTCAATGTAGTTCCAGTTGTGTTCAACTCGAGGTGATTTCAGAACAATCTGGCGTGTCTCATACTCTTTCGCGAGCGCTGTACGGATGGAAGGTTCGTAGACCACTCGTGTGCCATCGCTTCCTGGAGTCTCCGACGGTGATGTTGGTTTGCGCTTAAATCTTCTGACTTCGACTTCACCACCAGCAACGCAAAGTAGCTGGTGTATGACGTTGCCTACTGACATAAAGACCATCGCACCGTCCTCTGCCATGTAGTCTTTGTCGAAGATGTTCACCATATCGTCGGCAGTCTTTCCCGCAAATTCCGCTACAGCAGCACCAACAACGAGCTGAAAACCATGTGACAATCTGAAGGCGATGAGTTCCCGTATCAAGGCTTCCCGGGATCGAGGTACTTCGGAGAGCTCATCTTCCTCGTTCTGTTCATCGTTCTGAGCAATCTTGTAAGGACTCTCATGGTATTCCGCGGCCAATTGTTCCTTTGTCGGGAAGTATTCATTCGTCAATGGCAGAGCTGCTGGGGAGCAAAGAGACTTCCACTTGATGGCTGACGTGCGAATTGGGCGGGGAAAGACATGCTGCCACCTTCGAAAGTGGCTGGCAATACTCATGTTGTTTTTTCTTGGGTTTGACGGATTCAACAAGGTAAGCCAAGGTGATACAGTGTTCACATTTGTTGATGTTTTCAAAAAACCGTGTCCGATCTCGTTGGAGGCTAAGTTCAATTTTGGACCAGCCTTCCTAGTCGCAGATGCTGTGATCAGCACATCCATATTGGCGAGAGGTTTCTCGCCTTTGGCAGTGTCTTTGGGTCTGCCCTCCGCGTCCAAAGTGGTTGACTCGCTCTGCTCGGCTGACCGAGACACACTCCTGATCGCGATAGGTTGTGATCCACCGTATTGGGAGAGAGGCCGCTTCAGGGCAGCTCTAGGCTGATTGGATGTGGTGGACAGGTGTTGTGGGTGACCTTTCTCAGGGGACAGATTTGTTTGGGTGAGGACCGCCGACGCGGTAGGTTGTGGTCCACCATATTGAGAAGGATGCCGCTTCAGGGCAGCTCTGATCTGACCGGAGGTAGTAGACGAGTCTTGTGGACGAGCTACCTCAGGAGATGTATCTGCTTGGGTGCGGACAGCTGCAGGCTTGGCATTTCCATGCTCGATTTGAGCAATGGCCGTCGGTTTACTCACTCCAAATCCTCGAGGACCTAGACTCACCTGCCTCGGCAGCCGGTCATGCTTTGACGTTGGAGTGTATACAGTCGAAGCAAAGCTTCCGAAGCTATCCCTCCGTTGAGAAGCCAAAGGACTGGCCCCTATCCTGTCCTTCATCTTGCGATCGAGATAAGCAAGTCCCGCGGCGTTACCGTACCTGTCAGGAGAGAAGCCACGACCATCTGGTAGGGTGCCATATAGTGTTGTACCATCAGCTTGCACTTGTGAAGCGTTTTGTGGACGGCTACGTGATATCTTTGAAGGCTCCAATTCCGCTGATGAACGAAAGACAGCTTCGTCGTAGTGGTCCATCCACCTGTAAGCTTCTACATCTTCCACGGAGCTGCTGTGCGTACGATGCGTTCTGAAATTTCTTGAAGGGGATGACTCTGTGACACTGACATTGGGTCTTTCCCATAATGTACCAGTAACGGCCTGCAACATCTGCGTGCTCTGAGAAGGGCGCGAAACAACCGGCTTCATAGGGAGAGACCAAGGTTGCGGAGGACACAAGGGGTCCTCGTGTAGATACGGTATACAGATGTTGCTCATCTCCTTCTCCATCACGCCCATCATTTGCATCTCGTACATTCGACATCTGAGGCAAAACGGCTTCTCGTTGTGACCGCTGTGAAGAGAAGCATATCGCGCTCGGTTGTTTTGGCTTCTGTATGCTTCCATACTCTCCTCGGATTGTCCAGTCCAGAAAGATACATCAATCCAGTGGGGCAGAGCATAACTCCACTCATCAGGTGTCACAGACGGGATACCAGGTGACTGATACAGTGGGCTAGAGTCATACTCTACAATTTTAGAGACTGGCTTGCGCATTGTTCGGCTTGAGACGCTGTCAAAGTTCGCGTACGTTTGCCGTGGCGTGTTTTCGTCTTCGAAGCTCGCTGGTAGGTTATCTGCTGGTACTGCAGCCTTAATGAGGGGGGTTCGATACTTGAACAATGGTACAGAATGCAAAGGCATTCGCGAAAGAGCCACAAGATCGATTCCTATGCCATTGCCCACTAGTGTGTCTGTAGTTAACTTGAGCATGTCGTAATTGACCTCAAAGACGCCAGTGCCTGGCGTGACTACAACGACCGATATGCCGGTGCGCACAAGATCACGATCGATATAATCCTTCGAAAACTGCGAGGAAGCGAGGTTTATCGCTTCCAAGATGTTGCCTCGCATTGCCGTGGAGGGCTTGCCAGCGATAATCCATTCGGGCACGTTTCCATCAGTTGAGACGTCCTGGGCGTCAGAAGCTCTGTCTTCGAAATTTGGGTTCTTAAGAATCGATACGTCTCGCAAGAATACTTTGAACTCTCTCTTGAGTTGACCAAGAATATGAATCCATTTGTCGCTTGCCATCTCACTGACGACTACTCGGTAAAAGTCTCGCGTATCTTTATCATCGCGATGTGCGCTGAGGCTCGAGTGAACCAGCTTTGTGGGTTTGATATGAGTCGACATGTTCCGGTCATACTCCACGCGAGCAAAAAGGATGATGCTGACAAGGTGACGTGCGTTCGTTCTGGCCCATCGTTTGAACAGATCAGGAAGAAAGCCATGGATGACTTTGCTGAACATAATCTCTCCAGAGCCTTCGGCGTCAAAATCCCACATCTCCTTCGACATCTGAATGAACAGTATGTAGCGTGCAGACTCACTTCGGAATATAGGCTTCGTGGCTCCTGAGAAGTATGCTGAGCGGGCTTTCTTCTGGCGAACGTATACGTTCTTGACAGTGGCTTTGATAGTGCCCATGAATAGCAGTTTTTGACCTTTGTAGACGGACTTTTGACTCAGCTCCGACACTGCCATTCTCCACATGTCGGCTCGAGCTAAATACTCGTCACGAAAGCTTATCTCGGCATGGGATGCTGAATGCAATGCCTCATCTGCCTGAAAACTGGGGTTAGCGTACTCGCCAACCATAGTATTCAGTAACAACGTGATGGAGAAACCACGTACAAGGGATACAAGGACCTGCATCCTGCTTCGAAATCCGAACAAATTTGCTATGGTACGGGACAGCGAGATCTTTTGGCAGTGAGTACTTATTCATTGCAAGGAACATGCAGCTCAATCGGACGTACTTGCAATCCGGGGTGCTTCGTCTTCATCTCCGGACTTATGTCCTGTACCACGAAAACATAGCAGTTACGTGGATCGAAAGTTCTCACGCTCTCCAGAGAGGTACCATTCTCACCCAGGACAACGGGGGCAGACGAGTCGTGCTTCTTCTGTATCGAATCCCCGGGTGCCGATTTCACTGCAAACCCTTCTTTCTTCACTCCGCTACTTCCATCTTTATGCGGCTTGCCAGTAGCAGGTTGGAAGTCACGCACTGCAGTGGCCTCCTTGACAGCCACGACCTGTACCAGGCTTCCGATGGTGATGCTCCCATCAGGAAAGCAGCCAACATTGAATACAGCATCTTCTTTGGAGAAGTTGTCTTCATGTACCCACAGCGTGCAGACCTTCTGAATGTGCTTGGGTGTGATTGCTGCCATTGTTTGCGGTGCAGCTCGATACACGAGCTTGTCTCTGTTTTTTCACATATCTTCGAGTCCCGTAAGACGCTGAGACGGTCGGTCAAAGGCAATTCTCGGAATGTCTCGTGAGTGTAGAGGCCCTTGATTGCATCGTGCTATACCGAAGTTTCGGGCCATCATTAACGCCGGTTTCAATCCAAATCGGGACACATGGAGCTGCTGATATGCACTTTGGACGTACGTCTATCGGAAATGTACCTTGTCGTTCAGCTGGACGGGCTTTCAGGTTATCCATTCGACTCGTAATCTTCACTCTGTAGGTGTTACACGTTCGTTACGACCAACAGAGTAGCAGTGCTATGTCGCATCATCAAACTTCTATCTGGCGACGCCCACCATGAGTGAAGGTAGCCGATTTTGAGACAACTCTGAGCTTGAGCGCGTACTTGATCGTCCTTCCCAGAATTTACACAGCGATTCATCGCTGCACAAGAACGCCCCCAGCTAGCACGAATGCGCGCATAGCCTACCCCAGTCCCTCTAACGCGCCATCGCTAAACCGCAGTCATTATTATCACGATTCTCTGCATGGCCCATCTTCCAGCCACCACAACAACGATTCACCCAAAACCGTCGTCCCGCTGCTGGACTAGGCGCGAGGGCGACAGCGATAAATCGCCCAGCGGCTCGAACGCCGGTTGTACGGCACCCATCAGGCTTTCCCGATGACTAACTGGCGACGGCTGATCGAAAGTGAGGGTTTCGCTTACTTCAACGAGCGTCTCCTCATCGTCCGCGCGGTCTTCCCGCTGCGCCTCCCTATCCTCCTGCTCACTGCCAACCCCTTGGCCAGGCATTCTCAACGCCCTCACCGCCTCCCTCAGCTCATCAACGAACGCGCGCATGCCTTTGAACGCCAGCGGGGTCCCTTCAGCCGCATTGAGGCCGTACAACCTACAAGCTTCATCCACGCATTTACGCGCCTGTACGTCCTTCTCAAGCCGCAGCCAGCCGTCGGCGCCCAGCACAGCCCACAGCGCCGCTTTTCGCCGTCGCGCACCCCAGTGGAGACTACCAACGCCGCCACGCGAAACGAAGCACGCAGAGATGCGCTCGGTGACCAGCGCGTGGCCAATTGGGCCAACGAGGCGGAGCTCCAGAATGCGACTAGCCCAGCGCGCGGCATCGTCGGCGGCGGAGGCGCCGCGTAGTTTCAGGAGCTCGAGACCGAGCGCAAGCGTGCGCAGGGCACTGTAAGGTGCAGCGCAGCGGGTAATATAGGAGTAGCAGGCTGTCTCGAGCATCTGGTCCACGGTGTCGAGTCGTGCTTTAGTAGACAGTGACTGCGATGCGAGGAGCGTGCTGATGGCGGCCATTTCATTTGCGCCGGCATAATTTTTCCATGCCTTGTCGTTACTGAAGTCAGTGCGAAGGAGTTCGTAGGTGCTCTGGGCAAGCTTGAAGTCACGCAGCATGAACGCGTAGTCTGCCAGTTTGCGCATCGTGGCCTCGGGGGTGTCCGGGCGGTAGAAGCCTTGCAGCGCGTCATAGTTGCTACCGGAGCCATTAGACGGCGGGCCAGTAGCGCTGCGGGTGGAGGTGGAGAAGGGCGTCCAACGCTTAGAGAGAGATATAAAGCGGCCGCTGATGCCGCGGCGGCGGGAGGCTACCTGGTCATTCCATGTTGCGGACAGCCGCTCCATGGTGGGTATTATGGACTGCGTCACCATCTCGCGGACGAAAGATTTAAGGGCCGTGGCATCGGATTCGAAGACGCAGGGTGTTGGGTCTTCGTCGTCATTGTGGGATTCTACTTGCATTGTTAGAAACGGAGCCGACCGACAGAACCCGTAGTAACTACATACCCCTTCTTTGGATCTCCGTGAGCTCCTCGGCTGCGGAGATCCATTGGCACAGCGGCAATTTCACACTGTCGTCGTCAGACGATACGCACTGGCTACTTCGTAGTCTCAGTAAGTGACAATGTAGCCCGAAATGCCTTTTCATTTGCTCGTAAAGAGACATCGATTTCGCAGCGTCGTCGTGGTCTTCGTCATGTATTAATACATAGTATCGTAGGAATTCGTTGTTGACCCATTGCGGTAGTCTATAGTCGCCAGTGGTCGTACTAGCGTAGAGACGTCGTAGTTCTTCGATTGGCGAAGGGTTCCGTGAGCTGATGGCCATCACGCAGGCCACAGGGTGGGAGAAGGTTTCGTGCGGTGTCGCGGGCAAGCCGGACAGTAACCTGCGTAGGTACAACGAGTAGAAAGGTGAGGCCGAGGGCGACGCTGAAGCATTAGCCGCCTCGCTGTGGTTCAGATATTCTGTCAGATCTGACCTCGAGTGATGTTCGGCGTGCGACAGATGCCGAT
>NAJN01001242.1:0-12778 GCA_005059845.1 Cryomyces minteri
CGGTTATCCGCTTTCTCCAGAGTACGGCACGGTTTACATCTGCCCGACAGGCGGAGGAAGCCACCTCTATAGCTACTCAGGTAGCGACTTGAGGTAGCTAGCTCTAGCGTGAAGGACGTTGGTGGGACGGTGGAGTGAAAACAGGCAAAGGCGGTCGTACTCGGTGTACATAGGATGGACGGCTCTTAAGTCTTGCAGAAAGACTTTGTAGCCTAATAGAATACCATACCATACCAGGTCTATACGGGAGTGGAGGTGGAAAGGTCAAATGCTCAAAGAATCGCCGTTAGCTGCTCATGCCACCAACGTCCTACCGGGTTCCAAGATGACTAGGAGTCTCCCTAAGAGCAATTCTCAAGAGAAGTCGACCTGGAACTGTTGTAACGTCTGAAAATATCGATTGTATGGAGCTCTAGTAGCTTCTTAGCAAGCATAGAGGCTGTTTTGTCTACAACGTGTACACGTTCTAACAGATATTTCCTTGCAAAGGCGCCTTTAGCCCCCTTTTTTACCCTACTAGTCTAAAGAAAACATAAATAGCCTTTAAAGGTATTTACTAAGTACTCCTATTCTATTACTTAGCTTTTAGCTATCTTATGTATGTATATAAGGCCTCTATCCCGTGATAATAGGTGCCTAACAACAATGGGCAAGTAAGAACACAGATTCTAGGCACGGTAGGAAGAACTAGTACAGCACCTAAACAAGCAAGGAACCTAATCTAAAGGGAGTAGTAAACAGAACATAGCTAAAACAGGATAGGCTATAAAGGGAAGTAACCCTAAACACAAACAGTATATTAGCTCGATCATTCTATAGATAGTAGAATACAACTTACTTTAACACAAAACACTTTTGTTGTGTACCTTATATAACATCCTCTCTCCTATTTTATAGAGAATTAAGTTACTTATTAATACTTAGCTAAATATAACTAGTATTATACAATTAACCTATTACTAAATCTACTATCTAATACTTTCTGTATCTTCTACTACCCTTATGTTTCTATTTTAAAGCTAACTACCTGCTACCTTTGTTTTAATTGCCTTTCTATAGGGCTACTACCTATTCTAAAGCTGTTTATTACAAAGTAGAACACCTTCTAATATTATCTACTAAAAGCAAAGTTAGAAACTCTTTAGAAATGTAAGAAATGTAAAGCCTTAGTAGAAAATTAACAAGGTAACACTTCTATTAAAAGAATTAGAAGTAATAATAGAGGAAAATCCTAGGTACTATAAATAGTACTAAAACAAATAAGTATTATTAGGGAAAATGCTATTTCCTATAGTAACTAAAATAGTATTATAGAAAAGAAGAATAGAATAATTACAAACTAGTTAAAAACTACTCTACTAGCTACTAAGCTTTTTTAATTTCTATAGGTAGAACTAATGTCTCTAACAATCTAATAATCTACCTAAAAATAGATTACCTTCTTTTTTTTAATATAATACAAAAAGTTTTATAGTCTATACTATAAAAAAAATCCTTTTCTAGGCTATCTTAGGAGCCTAGAATGTCCCTACTTTCTAGCAATACTACTAGAAAAAGTTACTAGTAGATTCAATTAAAGATCTACTAGATGTGCTCTAGTAGGGTATAAAGGAGATAGCATTTATAGGGTCTATGATCCTATAAAAAGATAAGTGTTTAGGTCTTCTAGTGTGCAATTCATAGAGTAAAGCTCTATAAAATCACATAGGGGTACTACACAAAAAGGTAGTCTAGAGTTAGACTTAAGCAATGTTTTCTAAATAGAAAATAGCTTATAGTAAGACTCTAGCAATATCTTTCAAACATAAGAAGAAAATAGCCTAGAGTAAGTCTCTAGTAATATCTTCTAAAATAAACAAGATAATGAAAACAAATCCTCCTTTTCTATTAAAATGTGTACTTTTTGTGTAAAGTTAGCTTTAGGATAGGCTTAGCCTTAGGAGTGTTAGAAACAGGTACTTTTGCTCTCCTTTTAAGACATTCATTTCTCTAGCCTCTAGGCCTAGACCCTACAAGCTAGAAAGCCCCTACATGCTTATCTTTAGACTAAGTACCCCTACATGCTTACTTTTAAGCTATGAAGCCCCTACATAAGTCTAGAAAACCCCTATAGCTTTTCTAAGACAAGACTAGCTACACACTAACAAAGTACCTTTCTAAAGTAGAAGGCTTTTCCCTACTAGCCTAGGGGTAACGCAAATAACCTTTAAAGGTATTGGTCAAGTACCCCTATCTAGTTGCTTGGCACTTAGCTGCCTTATGTATATATACAGGCCTTCTCTCCCGCTTTGTAGAGAATCAAGCCACTCATTAATACTTAGCCAAACACAGCTAGTACTACGCAACTATCCCTTGCTAGACTAGTGTCTATTACCTTCTATACCTCCCTACACTTGTGTTCCTATCTTAAGGCTAACTAGCTTAGCCTTCTGTCTTTGTTCAATTGCCTTCCTTACTTAGACCTATCCTAAGGCTAAGACCTATTGTAAGGCTATCTTAACACAAAGGACACACAATTTCAACAGGTTATAAGCCCGGCCTAGAAGCTTCAAAAACGCTGTTATTTTCGACTTCCCTTATAAGCTAGGACAAGCTTATACTAAAAACACTACCTATCTAAATTAGCCTATACCTTCTAGAACAGTCTAGAAAAAAGGAGAAGAGCTAGTTTAAGAAGAGGTGAAGTAGTGGACCGTATATACAAGCTTATGACTTGTCTATACAATTCCAAGTGCCTTAGCTAGAGGTGCTAGGCCTAAATAGGTCGAACTAAGGACAGGATTTTTCATAAGACCTAGCAAGTACTAGGCAAAAAATCGAAAATAAGCCCTAGCAAGTCCTAGGCAATCACAAAAAGTTAGTCCTAAGCAAGGTCTAGGCAACCCAAAGCTATTCCCTTTACTTAGCCCTAAGTAAGCTCTAAGCAAGGTCTTAACAAACAAAGTCATTTCATCTCTACTTAGTAACAAGCAACAAATCCAGTTTCAAAAACAATAGCCTTAAGCAATGTTCTAGTTTTCAGCTGCTTGTTAGTTTTAGGCTAGTAAGCAAGTAATGAACATTAAAAATGGCTTCAAATATCTAGAATTTCCCTAAACTTAGGGGAATTTCAAACTATAAAACATAGAAATTCCGCATAAAAACAGTCCTAATAAATCAAGACTTATAGGACATTGTTAGTAGAAAGAGGGAAGAACTAGATAACTACCTAGTTATAGAAATTTGCTATAGAGATAGGAAACCCCTTACACAAGATGATCTAGATGAAAAACATCTAGAAAGAGAAAAAAAAGTAAGATAGGGAACCTTATATAATAAAGCATATACTTCTATATTGCTTACTATTAAGGATAAACCCCTATAGCATGTTTAAAACCTTACATTAGCTACTTCTATATAGAGAAAGCTAGAAAACCTCTTCTCTAAAAATGGTTTTAGTGCTAGAAACAACCTCTTCTAAAGCTTTATAAGCACTAAACTATCTACTAGCTTAGGTGTTTAAGACTATATAGACAAATTGCGACGCTTTAAAAGCAGGCTAGTAGATATAAATGCTTATATTTAGTAATAGCAATTTATTTCTCTACTACTAAGTAATATAGGACTAAATTAGTCCTTATTTACACAATAGCTTATTCAATAAATTAGGGACAAACTGGAATTAATGATTAATAAAAATAAGCTTCTTAGCTAAATTCTAGATAAGGAAAGACGCCGTAATCCAGCTAGTAGCTATACTACTAGAAATGTAATAGACATTTTAAAACCTATTGCATTAAACACAAGGCAACCTCCTAGGAAATAAGGTAACAAGACTATTGCTTATAACACAAGCAATAGTACTAGTACTAGTAGTACTACTACTAGCAAAAATTGCAAATACTACAAAAAGAAGCATAATTCTAGTAAGTGCTAGTTTTAATTTCTACACCTAAGGCCCTAAAAACAGCACTAACCTGTTATAGCTGCCTTAGAATTAACTATTCCATGAAAGGGCAATCTAGATCTATTACTAAATAGATAAACACTAGATTTAGGTGCTATAGATTACATGTATAGTATTAAAGACCTTTTTTATGACTTTAAACCCTTTAATTCCTTTATACAAATTGCAGACAACTCTACAATTAGTATAAAAGGAAAAGGAATAGTGCTACTAGTAGTAGAGAGACTAAATGACTCTACTGCTATTTTGCTTCTCTAAGAATGCTTCTATGTTCTAGACATAGCCTTAAATTTGCTATCTGTCCTATAGCTACTCTAGCATAGTTTAATGGTTAACTTTAGTAATACTAAAGCTTACATTATAAATGCAAGGAATTAAATAGTAGCCTTTACTACTATTAAAGAAAAGGTTACTATACTAGTAATACCTAATACTACAAAAAGTAGCTATAAAACCTTTTGTAATGTTATAAACAATGATTTAGACTTAGCATTAAGCAATGTTATAAACAATAATTTGGACTTAGCCTTAAGTAATGTCACAAATAATGATTTAGACTTAGCCTTAAGCAATATTAAAAACAAAGGCTCTAGGATATCTCTAGAAACCTTTCATAAAAGGCTAGGACACCTAAATTAGTAAGACTACCTTAGGGCCCTTAGTAACAAAATAAATAGGCTACCTTTACTATATAAGAAAAAAGACTCTTTTATTTGTAAACCTTACATTCTAGCAAAAAAGATAAAAGAGATTTTAAGAGTTTCTCTAAATAGGGGTACCTCTACCTTATAATTGCTTTATATAGATTTAATAGAACCTATAAGCCCTACTAGTCTAGGAGGATCTAGTTATGCTCTTATTATAACAGATGACTATTCACGCTATTCTTAGTTTTGTCTACTAAAAGCAAAGTTAGAAACCCTTTAAAAATTTAAGGAATTTAAAACCCTAGTAGAAAATTAACAAGGCAATACTTCTATTAAAAGAATTAGAAGTAATAATAGAGAAGAACTCTAGGCACTATAAATAGTGCTAAAACAAGTAGGTCTTATTTAGGAAAATACTATTCCCTATAGTCTAAACTAAAATGGAACTGTAGAGAAGAAGAATAGAATAATTATAAACTAGCTAAAGGCTACCCTACTAGCTACTAAGCTTTTTTAATTTCTATAGGTAGAACTAACGTCTATAATAATCTATCTAAGGAATAGATTACCTTCCTTTTTAATAGGATACTAAAACCCTTATAGTCTTTACTATAAAAAGGATCCTTTTCTAGGCTATCTTAGGAGCCTAGAATGTCCCTACTTTCTAGCAATACTACTGGAAAAAGTTACTAGTAGATTCAATCAAAGATCTACTAGATGTGCTCTAGTAGGGTATAAAGGAGATAGCATTTATAGGGTCTATGATCCTATAAAAAGATAAGTGTTTAGGTTTTCTAGTGTGCAATTCATAGATTAAAGCTCTATAAAATCACATAGGGGTACTACACAAAAAGATAGTCTAGAGTTAGACTTAAGCAATGTTTTCTAAATAGAAAATAGCTTATAGTAAGACTCTAGCAATATCTTTTAAACATAAGAAGATAGTCTGTTTTTAGACTTAAGCAATGTTTTTTAAGAAAATAGTCTATAGTTAGACTTAAGCAATATCTTCTAAATACAAGAAGATAGCCTAGAGCAAGACTCTAGCAATATCTTCTAAAATGAATAAGACAAAAATGAATTCTTATTTTTAAGAGATTTATCTAGCTTACTAGATCCAATTGCTTTAACAACCACATATAAAGCATTTTACACTAGAACAATAGCAACAAATTAAGAAGACCTATAAAGCTATAAATACACTATACTAGTACTAGATGCTAAAAATAGTAAAACTCTATAACCCTAGAGTACAATGAGCTTACAAAAATGCAAACATAGACTCTAGTGCCTTTTTCTAAGGATAGAAATGTACTAAAAGGTCGATAGGTCTATAGAAAAAAAAGAGGACCTAGTAGATAAGTTATTAAATACAAAAGCAGATAGGTTGTTAAAGGTTTTACACAAGAATATAGTATAGACTACATAGAGACCTATGCTAGTGTGGTTAAACCTATGTCCTATAAGCTACTCTTTACAATTGTAGCATATTTTAATCTAGAAATAGAACAAATAGATGTAGTTATAGCTTTTCTAAACAGTAAACTAGAAGAAGAAATCTATGTAGAACAGCCTACTAGATTTTCAAAAGGATCACTAGTCTCTAAGTTTAATAGGGCTTTATATAGTCTAAAGCAATCCTCTAGGGTTTAGTACTAAACTCTAAACAGCTTTTTACAATCTATAGGTTTTATATATGTAGATATAGACTATACTGTTTTCATTAATAAACAATAAGCTATAATTATAGCTATATATGTTAATGATCTACTTATTTTTAGGAGTAGCAAACTAGTAATAAACAATACTAAAATTACTCTTACTAAGAGATTATAAATAATAGACCTAGGCTTCTACTACTACTACCTAGGAATAGGAATCCTCCGCAATAGAGCTACTAGGGCTATATACCTTTTATAGTAAGCCTTTATCAAAAAGATACTAGAAGATTATGAAGCAGAAAAACTCAATCTAACTACTACTCCTATAGAAGTTAGCCTAGAGCTATAGAAAAATACTAAATAGTAAGCCTTAGACTAAACAAGGCAATTTTAGTCCTACATAGGGAGTTTTATGTATCTAATGCTAGAAATAAGACTAGGTCTAGCATTTAGTGCTGTAAAAACATTATAATTTGCTTTAAATCCTTCTAAAGAGCAATTTAATGCCCTTAAAAGACTATATAGATACTTTATAGGCACATAAGACTATGTTTTAAGGATAGGAGGTACCCCTACCTTAGCCTTAAGCAATGCTATAAATTCACTAAATTTGAAGCTTCTAGGCCGGGCTTATAACCTGTTGAAATTGTGTGTCCTTTGTGTTAAGATAGCCTTACAATAGGTCTTAGCCTTAGGATAGGTCTAAGCAAGGTAAGGCAATTGAACAAAGACAGAAGGCTAAACCAGTTAGCCTTAAGATAGGAACACAAGTGTAGGGAGGTATAGAAGGTAATAGACACTAGACTAGCAAGGGATAGTTGCGTAGTACTAGCTGTGTTTAGCTAAGTATTAATAAGTAGCTTAATTCTCTACAAAGTAGCAGAAAAGGCCTGTATATATACATGAGGCAGCTAAGTGCCAAGCAACTAGATAGGGGTACTACCTTTAAAGGTTATTTGCGTTACCCCTAGGCTAGTAGGGAAAGACCTTCTAGTTTAGGAAAGTACTTTGTTAGTCTTGTCTTAGAAAAAGCTATAGGGTTTTTTAGACTTATGCAGGGGTACTTAGCCTAAAGTCAAGCATGTAGGGGTACTTAGCCTAAAGGTAAGTATGTAGGGGTACTTAGCCTAAAGGTAAGCATGTAGGGGTACTTAGCCTAAAGATAGACATGTAGGGGCTTGTAAGCTTTTAGGATCTAGGCCTAAGGACCTTAGAAATGAATGTCTTAGAAGGAGAGCAAAATTACCTGTTTCTAATAAGGCTAAGCCTATTCTAAGGCTATCTTAACACAAAGGACACACAATTCTGACAACTATAACCCTAGTTAGTTAGCTAACTATAGTTGGTCTTCTAATTATATTTTATTATAGTAAAAAAGGTCTAGATATAAAAACAATGTCTTCTACTAAGAATAACTTTCCCTAGTACAAATTCTTTTCTCTACTAGCTATGTACTAACAGATTTCTTTCCTAGGCTAGAGAATACTTTTTTACTAGCCTAGTAATAATGTAAATAGTTTTTAAAAATATTAAATACATCTTCTTCTCTAGTGTTATAGTATTTTACAATATATATATATATATAAAATTTCCCTCTAACTTTATAGTAACTTAAATTATTTATCGTAAGCTTAATATAGTACAAAGTAATCTTATTACTTAGTCTACTATTTAATACCTTCTATACCTTCTACTACGTCTTATGCTTTAACATAAGGCTACTACCTTATTCTAAAGCTATTACAAAATATTTACCTTTTCTAGTATTTTTTGTACCTTATTATAAAGCTACTACTTTATTCTAAAACTACTATAAAGGATAAAAAAATGCATATATAGAAGATATATATGTTTTTATAGTAGTATAGTATTATATAAAGTTGTTCTAATGTACAAATAATGTATATATTAGTATAACTATAAATCCTCTATAGTGATTTCTTATACCCTCTAGCTACTAGGCTAGAACAGGCTGCTAGGTAATAGACACGATTTTACAAAGTGTCTAGTAAAATGAAATAGACTATGTAAACACTTAAATAGTAATTAAAAGCCTTATAGAAGTAGAAAAAGCAGCTATTATGTGAGAAACGTTGTTCTAGGGAAGAAGCTAGGAACTAAGTCTAGTTGAAAAATGACCGAAATCAAGAGAACTTGCTAAGCAGAAATATCTGCTCTTATTAAAGAACTAGTTGTTGCCTATTCAGTTCGACAAATACATTACAGGCTGTCCCGAAGCTTGCTCGTCTGTAACGCTGCACTCTTCTGCAAACTGCCAACCGCACTACCATTCTGAGCCTTACCATCTAGAGCATGAATCTTGCCCACTAGCATCTTCTCGTGCCCGACGCCTCTCGGTCCACCACAAGTAACACTGGACGCCGAGCTCTCCTGGCTGGTCGTTCTTGAGTAAGGTGGCATGGACGAGCCTCCACCGCCGCCAGCCCTTAGCAGTCCAGGAATACCACCCGCTTTACGAGCTGGCAATTCACCTTTGCCCGCGGTTGCGAGGTATAGAAGATGTTTGAGGTTTGGTAGAGTCTGTCGAATATCTAGAATCTTGACTCCAAACTTACTGGACAGTAAGATCTCGATATCTTTGTTGAGTAAGAACACACCGTATTCGAAACGATAGCGTATTGCGCCTTTTGCGAACAATGGAAAGACGCGATTGTCCGGTAGGATGTTCATGGAGATGTGATCGTATATTGTTGAGCTTGATGACCGCGGCTGGACTGGATACGGCAATGGATGATCTAGGTACAGAGAGACGAGATCCAAGACATGTGCGATATACCCAAGAGCTGCAGCGACAATCTCCGGGTTCGCATCGTCCAGATCTGCTGAATTTGGGAGACGAAGACCTCGTATGGTAAATGCCAGAGTTTTGTTAGGTACCGGATCAATCGGATAAGCCTTCTGCAAGTCCTCGCATACTCGACGGCGTTGATTCGTGATGTCGTCTTTGGTACGTTGGAGAGCCTCTCGTTCGTACTCGAGCTGCTCTGCGTTATCGCGCACAACATCCTGCGTCTTCGCAATACCGACCCGACCTGCTTTCATCAGGTCCCGTCGCCTGTGCAAGGAGATTTGCAGGTCGTCGCGCTTCCTTCGAACATGGTTCAATTGCTTTCGCAGCGTTAACGTGGCATATTGCACTTCCTCCAAACTCTCATTAGCTTCAGCGACTCTTTGCTTCTCCGATAACGGCACCTGATGGTCCTGCAGTAGACAGTTCAGTTCATCTGAGATTCTTTCGCGCGTTGCAATCGCATCCTGAATACTATCATCGAGCTTCGACAGACGAAGCAGAGCGTCGAAAGAAGATGTCGGCAGATTCCTGTTCGAGGCAGCTTTGCCTCGTGGATGTGGAAATGGTGTGGGCTCATCTGCGGGCATGTCTGTGAAAGTAGTATAGAAGCCATCACTTAGATGGAAGAGTATACAGTTCTGCGGCAAAGGGTGGTGAAATCCGTCAAGCTGTACCTACATCAGCTTGTGTAACAATGGCAATTGGCCCGGTTCCACGTCTGGCTTACAGTCCTCCCAATAAACGTAAGAGATCGCAGGCTCAAAGCCAGTTCTACGAGAAGCTGATACTCTTCCATTGCTTCCGTCTTGGACCAGAACTTGACCGAAAGCTCGTCAAGCCTCGTGATGGCCGCACCCCAGATGTTGAGATCAAAGTCGCGAAAATTGGGATTCTGCAAACTGTCAGGGCGTGCCTGTGAAATGCCGACAGACCGGAGTACAAGCATACCATGGCCTTTGGAACCTCCTCGCTGACATAGATTGGGTCTAGTTGCGGAGCCGGAGGTCAGCCATACAGCACAACTGTCATCGAGTGGCTGCTAACCTTCAGCAGCTACCACGTGCAGCGAGAAGAAGGTATCAGCCATCCTCGCGGCCGTGACATCCTCCAACTTCCTCTGTCTCTGCTGGGGACTGGCACCGGACCACTCCATCGTGCTCCTCCGCCTCAACCTGGCGAACGTCGGTCTTGTAGGCTTGCTGCTGTTAACACCGCTGCTGCCGTTTGGGCTTCCACCGCGCTCATCTTGGGGAGCACTCATGGCTGATTCTTCCTCCGACGCCTTCGCGGACACCTTCGCAGCTTCCTGGATGGGCCGGAGATCAGCGGAGGAGCGCGAATGGCCGAGCTGTCTGTTCTCCCGTAGAGCAACTACTTTAGCTGGTGTCTTGAGGTTGAAAGGCAGTGCCTCGTCATCAGTTGTTTTTCCACGGGGACGGGCAGGACTCGGTGGAGACAGCGTCAGGTTGCGCAGGGTGATGCCTTGCAAGTGCCGCAGCTTCCTGTTCTATTCAGAAGGTTAGTTCACAGCGCCCATAGAGACGCTCTGCGACAGCTCCCACAGACCGAGGGGTATAGCCAAGGCCTTTCTCGTCCGCAAGCGCTGGTGCCCACCGCAGCATTGCCTTGGCTGTTCGCCGCCATGCTAGCCTGCGTGGAGGAGTGAGGTTTGTGAGCTCTGGGTACAGGTAGCTGCGCTGTAATGTAGCGCAAGGTGCAGAAGGCGGAAGTGCTGCGGCGATGGTCGCAGACATCTCCTGCCTTCGCCTGTACGCTCTCTCCGCACTGCGTCTTCTGTTCTGCTTCTGGTTCTGCTTCTGTTTCTGGTTCTGCTTCTGTTTCTGGGCAGTCGTGAGTGAACGGCTGCTGCGTGCAATTACTGCCGTACCACCTGCAGCTGGTTGATATCAACAAGCGAAGCTACAATACCTGACGTGCATGCTCTGCTTTGCTCTGCTCCGCTCTGTGCGGCATCCCCCTGACTCGTCGACTCTCGAGCTCGGACTGCGCTGAAGGCCGCGCCGTCGGCCGTACAGCCTAGGAATTCAGCGGCTGCACCAACGGCCACGTCCACACGTCTACACATCTCCACGTCCACTCTCACTTCGTCGACGAAGAGTTGTGTCCCACGAGTCTCGCACACCAAGGCTTGCGCATTCGCGGAGGCCTGCTATGCTGAAGCTGAAGAAGGGCGAGCACCTCGCTCGGACAGCCGAGCAGCATGGCCGGTACATCTTCATCTACAACAATCTACAAACGAACCAGGTCGTCTATTCCTTGGACCGCTCTATGAACGTTGGTCTCACTCTTCCACAGGCCACGCGACGTCTTTCATTAACGAACCAACAGAACCACCGCGCTTTGAAGCAAATAGCCTTCGTGGGCAAACAGACCGTCCCTTCTAAGCTTCGTAAAGACGTCTGGACCCCACTCGTCTCCGTCACTTTTCCCTCTCCGCCGCAAGGGCTCAACGCATACCGCCGCCTCTGCGAGCTCCGAAAACTCCACCAACTGTCCTGGGATGTACCTGGCAACACAAGCGATGCCTTACCACCGAAAAGGAAACCCAAACTTATTCCCGAGCCTGATGAGAAACCTTTCGATAAGACCAAGCTGCGGAAGCGACTGCTGATGGACGAGAAGGCGTACAGTATCGCGGACCTAGCATCGACCCTAGTTTGGCAGGAGAACAAGGGACGGGAAACCCAGGAGGAACGTACGAAAGAGGCAGAAGCGCTCGTTGAGATGGAGCAGGAACAGGTCACAAAGGAGGAGGCGAAGATCATGCGTTTGGCTAAAAGAGCCGCAGCCGGTGAATTGACGCAAGGAGCCAAGGCAATAGCAAAAATTGAGCGCAGGATCCGCACACGCCGGGTATCCGACCCTGCCAAAGAGAAGGAACGGCTGAAGAAGACGTACCACGATATCAAATCCTTCCGCCTGCTTATGGACAGGATGAAGGAGGCGCAAACTGCTGTCCAGATGCAAGAGACATACGTGGCACAGGAAGCTTTGAAGACACAGGAAGCTTCAGAGGCACGGAAAGCCGAAGAGGCGCAAGAGGCCGCACCCGCGCAAGACGTCACGAAGGCGCAAGCTTCCGCACCTGCGAAGGCCCCTGTCTCAGGTGCATCGCATGCAGGCGACGAGAACGACGTGGGTGCAGGGGAAAACAACGCATCCACTGAGGAAGACGCGGCCAAAAAGTCGAAAGTTCTGGAGCTTGCAAGAGAGAGAGCAGCAGAGTGGGTCGCCAAGTACGCTGCACGCAAAGCCAGCTGCGGGAGGCATGGCAAGCTTCGTGAGCTGACGTTGGGTGAAGAACGCCCTGTAATGACCATGGATGGTGTGCGTATACAGTGGGCCGACGTCCGAGACGCAGAGTACGCTGAGAAGTGGCCAGAAGCTGTGGGCCATGAGGAGATGAACTACTTCAGACATACTGCGCCACATCCGTCAAGTGGACCGAAGCCGACTCTGACGGAGGAAGAGGAGGAGCAGATGGAAGAGAACGTCACATTGGACGGCGAAGTCGGCGAAGAAAGCAAGGAAGGTGAGACGGAGAGAGAAGGCGAAGAGGGTGCGGCGGAGAGGGAGGGCGAGGACCAGGAGAAGCCGCTTCCGAAGCAGAAACGCCGAAGGTCAGATCTTCTAGGCGTTAATACTCCAAGAGTAGAGCAGGAGAGCAGGCCGCAGCTCTAATCCAGCCTGC
>NAJN01001243.1:0-12767 GCA_005059845.1 Cryomyces minteri
CTAGGGGACGTTCAGTGACTTTTACTTTTGTGTTCGAGGAATAAATACTACGGCGCAACTCACGTGTCGAACAGCTTTCTCATGTTATTACCCATAGTCTTTGAGTACACCTCCAACCCCAGCCACGTCCTTTGCAGAGCTAGCGAACTGACTTCCAATTTCCATGGATTCGAGCACACGACGGCGGCTTTGAGGAGGCAGTTGGGCCCTTCTTCACCAAGATACTACGGCCACGATTGCGACACATCAACACTGCTCCTTTTGCGAATCGACTGCTACATAGATAGACAGATAAATTCGGGCTCGCCGCTGATAGAGTACATACATTTGTCAGGATATTAGCCCCGAGTGAGTACCCAATCCCAAACAGCGGCCGGTTCGGAAATGCCTCCCTGCACCACCTCACCACTTGCCGCACGTCCCAGGTTGCGCGGGCGTTGTAGAGAATGCCGGTCGTGATCTTGCTCATCGCGCAGCCGCGCGAGTTGACCACGAGCGCTGCCCAGTCCGCCTCCTCAGTGACGAGAGGCGCCAGGACGTGCCGCAGATAGATCTCGTGCGAGCCGCCGGAGAGGCCGTGCAGGCTGATGATCATGGGTTTAGAGTCTAGCGATTTGATCTCTGCGAACTCGTCGTCGGAGTAGTAGGTCGTCCGTGGCGGTAGCGAATCATCCTGTTCTTTGGAGGCGTCGTGAACGACGAAGTCTACGGCGAATGTGCCAGCGAAGTCGGGGTCTTCGGCGTCGAAGATCTTGCGCTTGTAGATTATCGGCGGGCCTTCTTCTTCGATTGCCGTGTAGGCAGTTTGGAGGTGACCATTGAAGAGAAAAGGGTTCAGGCGGCAAGGAGGTGTGACGGCTCTGCACAGATCTGAGAGGGGTGTATCTGACCCCGCTTCTGTAGACAATAGTATAGGTTCTGAGGAGTGATGGAAGGATGTCTTGGCATGGCCAAGCATCCACGAGAGGTCCATTGGGTCTGGAAGGAAATTGTACGATGGGCTAGGCTTCCAATCCTTCACCTTACCTACATGCGCAATGGCGAGAAATATAGAGCCCTTTCTAACTGTTCTCGGGTCCAGCCAGTCTCACCCACAGGTAACGTTATGCTTGGGATGTCTGTCGCGTACAGACTGTGGCGGAATGTTAACACCTAGGAGCGGGCGGAAGCAAATGACAGAACCTCCGAGCTGACGTCGAGAAGACAAGCGGCATCCAACCCCATTAAGGCATATACGAAGAACGTGAACCCTCGCACTGCACAGAGTTTCCAGTACCAGGGACTAGATCGTCGTAGTCCAAGAGATCTTTCCGTGGCTTCATCAGCTCTCGGGATTAGCGAAACTGCCGTTACTACTCGTAGATATCCATTTTTGTCGAGCATAGCTTCACACAATTACGTTCACCCTCACTCTACGTCGCAAGCCCGAGCGGCAGCTCCAGTTGTGAAACCTTTTCAAATTCAAAGAATTGGTAGTAGGAACAAGTGGAATGAGGATGGTCCGTATGGCAATCATGTGTGCTTCTTATGTTTGTGTTTTAGACTTGCTGTACACAATCAACGCGAACGTCTCGCAAGTCATTCGAACACAGTTTGGCAATACCACATTATATTCGACCCGAAAGGTGAGGAGTTTACGAACCACCGTGCTCAACATCTGCTAGGCGACTAGTCATCACCTCCGGAATTCTAATTTCCACAGACAGTTAGGGTTCCTCTTGTCAGTCAAGGAGGATAATCTAAGCAAAGTATTCTTTCCGTTTTGTTTTCTTGGTCTTTCAGGAACTCGTCTGTGGATCTTGCTGCGTTGTAGCTGTGGAGGTCGGTGTCCTGCATGAAGACTGGAGGCAGCGGAGGCCCTGAGTGTCGGGCACATGAGTTTTACACAATCTTCTCTATCGCAGTCTTCATGTGTACACTCATATGAGTTGTGTAGGTCGGCACTGTCATGCTGACTTTCACTGCTGCCTATCGAGAGAGAGTTTGTCAAACAAGCTGTTCGAGGGGCTTCAAGGAGGAGTGGAACAGCCGAGAGTTGCATAGAGAACGACAACGATATTGTGCAATTGCAACAGGATCTGCGCACGTCTGGAGCAGTAGACCAATCTTTTAGGAGTTCGACTTGGAAGCGTAAAGAACTAAACTCCTGGGGCTTCGTATCGTCCAAAAAAGGATGCCATTGAGCCTGGACGAGAAGACATTAGAAGCACCCATGGCGTTTGATCAAGAGTCAAGTCTCCCCTTAGCTTCCAGACTCTTGGCCCAAAAAAGTGGAGTGAGAGTTCTCCCTAACTTCACCTCAAAAAGCAAATCCCTGTCCCCTACTCTCTTTACAAACATCAGTGACAACAGCTCCTGTTCAACTGGAGACTTCCTTGGCTTAGTCGTCTCTAGCAAAAACCGATCACATGCATACTAACTTTGATCTGTTCCGAGGGCTTCCACCATCATGGTCTTTGAGGACGTTGAGGGAGGAAGGGGCTAGTAATTTGCCTACGATGACCCTTAGTTTTTGGTCTTTTTCTTTCTGGTCTCTGCTTCTGCTGTGAAATGCTCCTTATGTTCCGAGATGCAATTACGTTCGTGAACGGGACGCTTGTGATGCGACGATTGTGCACACTGCAGAGAGATCGCACTGATGGTGAAAATGGATGGGAATTTGTGTCTGATGATTGATTTCGGACGACATCTGCTCTCTTGCATAGCCTGCGTGACTCTGTTCATTAACTCTCACGTTCGTCGAATTCTAGCTCCCAACTCCACTGTTCCCAGTCCCAACTTTAACCTTTTCCGGTCTCCGATTTCATTTATCCTGGTCTCCAGTCCCACTCTCCCAGTCTCAACTTTAACTTTTCCCGGTCTCCGATCTCGCTTATCCTGGTCTCCAGTTTCAATCTTCCCGCCTCCTAAATCCACTTCACTGATCCTCGCTCCTGAACTCACTGATCTCACACGAGAACCACTCACCCTCTCCCTCACGCCGCTTGAAATCGTTGTTTCACGAGAGACAAATAGATCCGACTTGAGGAGGGAAGCAAGACGCGCCAAATGGTAATGTTTAGGCATCGAAAACAAGTCACAGCCTCTACCAATCCCTCATCGTCAAGATCCCTACGTAGACTCGCTTGGCCAGCATGAACCGGCCTCTGCAAATCACTGATAGTACCTGTGCAGAGACACGAAAGCTGACCGGCGCAGTCGTATGATAGATACTCTACGTGCTCTTGTGAAACTTTGAGTTGACGATGACCAAAAAGCCTTCTCAGCGTGTCATGGTACGTGAATGCAAATCAAAGTGCAAGCGTCGAGCGACACACATCTCCTTGCAGACCTTCAGGTGTTGGAGCGATTTGAGGCATAATGCGTTGGTGCGTAGATGCGAAACCGAAGAGACTTAGATACGAGCAGAGTCAAGAAATAGAACTCAAGGATCTCAGGAGCGTGGCAATAAGTCTTCGAGAGGTGATCGAACGAAACGGTTGTTCCTGTAAGTATCTCTCTTCACAGCAGCTGCTGCCATCGACCAGACTTGAGCAGCTACTATCAGCAAGTGATTTGGAGACGAGTGGCAGGTGAGAGGACAGGGGTCGTCATGGCGAGTTGAGGCTTTACGCTGGAGGGCTACACATTAGAGCACTGCAGAACTTCCGTGTGTTTCTTGGGCATCTACCTGGAGATATCTTTGGCGAACGTGTTGTCCGGTCTTGCCGTAAATGGGTCAAAGTAGCAGCGGAATAATAAATCCATATCCGGCTCTTTATACTACACCGATAGAAGTGGCTTAAGCAACCATGTACAGGTACTGGATGTAAAGCGCGATACCGTGTACACGCGTCTGATCGATTGCGCGTGGCGGGAAGCCATTATTGACCGAAACATCGGGGCAATGCGGTCCCTCCTAGGGCGGTGAGCCACTCAAGTGGTATTGTACGCTCAAGGGCGCGGGTAAAAGACATCAGAAGCGGCGAGTGAGGTACTGCATCTCACGCTGAGTGTGAAGCAGCCACCGACGGTTGGCAAAGACGGACAATAAATCGGTCAGCATGCTGCCCTGCGAGTGTTGCTGCAACGCGAGAAAGGGCTGGGAGAAAGCCACGTGACTATCCGCGGCTTTTGGGTCTCGAGCAGAGGAGGCTGGGAAAGACGAGGCCGGTGCATCCGCTCACCGACATTGAAGCCAAGATGGTTATCGGCGGTAACAATGGGATTGAGGTTGATTACTTGGCCTATGGTTAGCCCTACTGTTGTTATTGGTCACAGCGTCGGGGATCAAGACGGTCACACTGCGGCCTTGGTTAGACGCCGTTTTCTTGGGTTGCGCGACGGAACCGGTGCAGGTGCAGGGCAGGGCAACGATAGGGGAGAGATTGTGAGACGCTGGACCGCAGTGGAGAGTGGAGGGGCGGAGACGGGCCTTCAGACTCGAGGTGGAGAAGCTGCAGCAGCCCGAAGACAACTTGAAACTTGACCCCCGTCGTAGACGCAGTCAGGAGAAGAAAGGTTGTCCCTCTGGTCGAAGATGGAACCGTCGGATGAGTGTCACACCACACACCACGCACCACTACCACCGCCTCTGCGACCGTTGACGACTCCTTACACATGCCGTAAAAGCCCCGCAAGCCGCTGGGCGCTGTGATCACGATTCCCTCTTCGTACAGAGCCCGATTGGTTTGACTAAGGGGCTGTCATGTTGACTGTGACACGGATTGGCGGCAACGAGGTGTTAGTGCGGCAGGCAAATGCACTATGTCGCGCGAGGCTCTGCACAAGAGGAACTGGCTGCCTTGGCTGCTTCTTGGACCGTTCGAATTTTGCTGGAACCGCAATAAAAGACAGAGGCGGAGAGAGATTCTGGGCGAAGAACACAACGAGTTTGCGCAACTCTACCGAGACTGCAGTCTGGTAGTACGAGAGAATAGCAATGGTGCCGAGTTGCTGACGTGTGGTTCACCGGGAGTAGTCGTGTTCGGACTCGACAACGGGCTTGTAATCCTAAATACCTACAGAGGGGACAACAGAAGCTTTAAGGTACCTCTAGGAGTAGCATTTACAGTCGATCTCTCTATTTCCCAACGTAATATAAGCTCTGCCAGTTGCCGTGGTCCAGAGAGAGTACAATAGCGTCGCAACAACCCTGACGTAACTATCCTGGACAAGGTAGCAGACCGATCAAGACCTCGCCCCAGCCCGCTAGGCGCGCAATTTACATTCTCACGACTACCAGAGCGAAAAAGTCGAGAAGTCCCTGACCCAAATTCTGGCGGGAAGCCAAGAGTGTCCAGGACTACTTGTCGCGGGCTAAGAACTGCAACCGAGGCTAAGAGCATATCCGCGACGAAAAAGACTGCGCTCGTCCAGCGCGGAAGCTTGAGGCTCCAAGCAAAGCGGTACCGTCTTGGAAAATTCGCGCAGAGCGTCTAGAGCAAAAAGTACAAAATGGTTCCGGGGTGGTTGGACAATTGGATACATGCATGGTAAAAGTGGTCTAAGGCGAGTCCTCGGGTCAACCTGGTAACGGCATTGATGTAAATCAGCAGTCCGAGCTCGAGAATTGGTAGCGATTCAACGGTTGCTTGGATGCTTTCAAGACATGCTTGGCAGAAAAAGGAATTGCAACGACTTCTGGTTTGTGAGAAGCGGTGTGAAAAAGAGCATTTAGAATTTTGCGTGAATGAGATAGTGTAAAGAGCTTCCACGAGACGGAGCAAAGTCTCCACAACTCGAGTTGACTACTTTGACTTGTTACTAGGGAGCTATGGCAGCGGTGGCCGGTAAAGTGGTGCAGAGCGGCCCTTACCAACTTACCTGCAGCTCGCCAGCCCCAAAGTGGCCTAACAAGCAGAGATAGCCATCCTCCACCAGCCAAGGCCGCATCGATCAATTGGACAATCGCTGTTAAGGTCCGCCGGTTCTCGTCATACTGCTGCATCAGCTCTATAACAGCTGTTCTCCCCTCATCTGAGACAGTCCACAGACATCGTTCCCTCACCCTTCTTTGCACCCCGAACCCGCCCCTTCTCTCCTCCCTCGTGCTGTTGTGTCATCAAAGGGTGAATTCACTCTGCGGACAACGTGGGCACATCGGAGCGTCGCATTCGTCTCAGCAATCACATTTCCGGTGAGTTCCTACGCTTCCCTCGAGCTCGAGTTTGGAAGACTTCGGAACGGTGCCGGGTAGCTTCCCGCGCTAGTTCCCAAAGCTCGCAGGAAGAGATTGGAGCACAACAAAACCCTCGCAACCACTCCCAGCTCGCTGACCTACTTATTCTCCTCAAGGTCCCCCCACCAGTCTTCAGCCTTCGCCTGTCTATCGTTAGGATTCATCTCCCTACCGGAGCAGTCTTTTGGTTGCTGTAGCCACATCGACAGCTCAGACAACCTCCCACGATGGCGGACACCGTTACAGGCATGCATGGCGTGCAGGATGCGCACTCGTCCACCACCACTTCGGACATGACACCTCCGAACCACCTGGGGACCAATGTTCCATCTGGTGGGTTCGATGAGAAGAAGGAGTACCCGCAACATCACGAACCCTCCAACAACCTCCCACCGAAGAAGGAGGCTGCCCCAATGGACGACGAGGATGATGAGGACATGGATGCCCTAATTGAGGAGCTTGAGTCTCAGGACGCCAACATCGACGCTGAAGAAGAAGAGGTCACAGCGCCTGGCGGAGCTAAGCCAGTATCAGAAGACCTTCTGCAAACCAGCACTGTCCACGGTCTTTCAACACAGGAAGTGGAACAGCGGAGAAAGAAGTTCGGTCTGAATCAGATGTCTGAGGAGAAGGAGAACTTGATACTCAAGTTCCTGGGTTACTTCATTGGTCCAATTCAATTCGTCATGGAGGTAAGCACACGTCTATGCTAATGCCAGTTCGAATCAATCGCGCTTGAGCTTTCAATTTCTGGTTTGAGACGCGTACTGACTTATTTTGTCAGGGTGCCGCCGTTCTTGCAGCCGGTCTTCAAGATTGGGTCGATTTCGGTGTCATTTGCGCACTCCTCTTGCTCAACGCTACCGTCGGTTTCGTCCAAGAATTCCAGGCTGGCTCCATCGTGGATGAGTTGAAGAAGACTCTTGCTTTGAAGGCTACTGTTCTCCGTAATGGCACTCTCACCGAAGTCGAGGCTCCGGAGGTTGTTCCTGGTGACATTCTCCAAATCGAAGAAGTGAGTGCAATACCGCGAGTGTCCATTCCCTAGCAGAGCTCTGACATTTCTCTAGGGTACTATCATCTCAGCCGATGGGCGTGTCGTGACCGAAGACGCTTTCCTCCAGGTCGATCAATCCGCCATCACTGGAGAGTCTCTCGCCGTGGACAAGCACAAAGGTGATACTTGCTACGCATCCTCTGCCGTCAAGCGTGGTGAGGCCTTCATGGTCATTACTGCGACTGGTGACAGCACCTTCGTCGGTCGCGCTGCTGCTCTGGTCAACTCAGCCTCCAGTGGAACAGGACATTTCACGGAAGTGCTAAACGGGATCGGTACTGTGCTTCTGATTCTCGTCATTGTCACCCTCCTCGTCGTCTGGGTCTCGTCCTTCTACCGGTCAAACCCCATTGTCACCATCCTCGAGTTCACGCTTGCCATTACCATCATTGGTGTCCCAGTCGGTCTTCCAGCTGTCGTCACAACCACCATGGCCGTCGGTGCAGCCTACCTCGCTAAGAAGCAGGCTATTGTCCAGAAGCTCTCCGCCATCGAATCCCTTGCCGGTGTGGAAATTCTCTGTTCTGACAAGACCGGAACCTTGACCAAGAACAAGCTTTCTCTCGCCGAGCCTTTTTGTGTCGCTGGTGTCGAACCAGAGGATCTTATGTTGACTGCTTGTTTGGCCGCCTCCCGAAAGAAGAAGGGTATCGATGCTATTGACAAGGCTTTCCTGAAGGCGCTCAAGTTCTACCCTCGCGCCAAGGGCGTTCTCTCTAAGTACAAGGTCATCGACTTCCATCCATTCGACCCCGTTTCCAAGAAGGTCCAGGCTGTGGTCGAGTCGCCTCAGGGTGAGCGCATCGTCTGTGTCAAGGGAGCTCCGCTTTTCGTCTTGAAGACAGTCGAGGAAGACCACCCTATTCCCGAGCATATCGATGAGGCCTACAAGAACAAAGTCGCCGAGTTCGCCACCCGTGGTTTCCGTTCTCTCGGTGTCGCTCGCAAGCGCGGTGAAGGCTCATGGGAAATCCTTGGTATAATGCCTTGCTCTGATCCTCCTCGTCACGATACTGCCCGTACCATCAATGAAGCCAAGACTCTTGGTCTCTCAATCAAGATGTTGACTGGTGATGCCGTTGGTATCGCTCGTGAAACCTCCCGTCAACTCGGTCTCGGAACCAATGTGTACAACGCTGAGCGCCTTGGTCTCGGTGGTGGTGGGGAGATGCCCGGTTCCGAGGTCTACGATTTCGTCGAGGCTGCCGATGGTTTCGCTGAGGTGTTCCCTCAACACAAGTACAACGTCGTCGAGATTCTGCAACAGCGCGGTTACCTCGTGGCCATGACTGGTGATGGTGTCAACGATGCTCCGTCTTTGAAGAAGGCTGATACTGGTATCGCCGTCGAGGGTGCTTCTGACGCTGCACGTTCCGCCGCCGACATTGTCTTCTTGGCTCCTGGTCTCTCCGCTATCATCGACGCTCTCAAGACCTCGCGACAAATTTTCCACCGCATGTACGCTTACGTTGTATACCGTATCGCCCTTTCCCTCCACTTAGAATTCTTCCTTGGTCTCTGGATTGCCATTCTCAACACTTCGTTGAACCTGGAACTCGTCGTCTTTATTGCCATCTTTGCCGATATCGCAACCTTGGCCATCGCCTACGACAACGCACCGTTCTCCAAGACACCCGTCAAATGGAACCTGCCCAAGCTCTGGGGAATGTCTGTCTTGCTCGGTGTCATCCTTGCTGTCGGTACCTGGATCACCCTCACTACGATGTTCCCGTACCAAAACAACCTCAACGCCGCAGGACAGGGTGTCAGCGGTGGTATTGTCCAGAACTTCGGTGTCCGTGATGAGGTGCTCTTCTTGCAGATCTCTCTGTCTGAGAACTGGCTGATCTTCATTACACGTGCCAACGGTCCTTTCTGGTCGTCCATCCCATCATGGCAACTGACTGGCGCCATTCTGTGCGTCGACATTATCGCCACCTTCTTCACTCTCTTCGGTTGGTTCATCGGCGGTCAGACCTCCATCGTCGCTGTTATTCGTATCTGGATCTTCTCTTTCGGTGTATTCTGTGTGATGGGTGGTGTATACTACCTCCTCCAGGACAGCGCTGGATTCGACAACATGATGCACGGCAAGTCACCAAAGAAAAATCAAAAGCAGAGGTCGCTGGAGGATTTTGGTAAGCTCATCCCCTGCACCACTTGCATCTCGATACAAGCTAACATCCTCCACAGTTGTCTCCCTACAACGTGTCTCCACACAACACGAGAAGAGCGCATAGAACGCCGAACGTGTTGGTTTCGCATAATGGGCCGGAGTTGCAAAGGTGCAGCGAGAAGAAGTCGGACTGTCGATACGGAGTGTAAAAGGGCTTTGACGCTGGGTTTCCCCAAATGATACCATCCTTTCGCGAACCCCAATGCCGGCTAGTTTCAGTACCTCTTACATATGTCTTTTTAATACCTTAGTGCCTCGGGGTACTAATTTCGCGGCATTGTGCGTGTAGCGTTAGAGTTAGTTCGAAACTGCTGTTCGATTGAACCTCCCCAGTACCATTGTCCAGACGGAGCGCAGTGTGCTGAGTACAGCGGACCGTCTACAACTCAGCACTCTACAAAGAGCGCCATTGCCGCGTTGCGAGTCTTCTGTTCTCCATCTCTTGCTTTCCGCTTCAGCGATATCGGCGTTATATTGTCCGAAGCCCCTCCTCCACGATATGTCATCCACTCCCTACGATGTGGGGTGGGGTAAGGTAAGCTCGGTGTCCTCATGCTCCATCTTCGTACCCCATGCGCATCTTCACGACTCGTGTCTGCCAAGCCATACCGCGATCCTTGAGCCCTCGAACTCTACAGCTTCCAAACACCCTAAAAAATTGCAGCCACGCCAGAAGCATTGGAAACGCGGCAACCATGGCACACATCAACACCCCCATCCCGTCTCTGAAGCTCAATGATGGGAACTCGATACCTATGGTACGTCAACAGTGGATTGAAAAGTCCAAGGGTTAGGAGAAATGGCTGATCATGTCTCCACTAGTTGGGATACGGCACCGGCACTGCATGGTACAAGACTGGCGACGAGAGCTCCATTGACCAGGCATGTGTGGATTCTGTGAAGACGGCGATCAAGCTCGGATACTATCATCTGGATGGTGCAGAAGGTAATCAACAGGTTCATTGTTGACAGACCAAAACGCTGAAGGAGGCATTGCTACAGGATGCAGAAGCTAACGGGAGTAACGTACAGTCTACAAGACGGAAACGGAACTAGGCATGGCCATCAAGCAGAGCGGAGTCACGCGAGAGAAGCTATACGTAACGACTAAGGTCATCACGAACATTGCGGACATACCCAACGCGATCAAGACCAGCTTGAAGAAGTTGCAGCTCGACTATGTGGACCTGTATGTCCTCCGACTTTCCCGAAATCTTTTCGCCTCTCTAACCATTGTCCCCCACACAGCTATCTCATTCACGCACCCTTCTTCGCCAACACCGACGAAGAACACCAAAAAGCATGGGCCGAAATGGAGCAGGTCCAAGCGGCGGGCCTCGCAAAGTCCATCGGCGTGTCCAACTACCTGCCCGAGCACCTCTCCGCCATCATGGAGACCGCCCGGGTCCCACCCGCCATCAATCAGATCGAGTTCCACCCTTACCTGCAGCACCCACAGCTCCTTGAGTTCCACAAGAAGCACGGCATCGCGACCTCGGCGTACGGACCGCTGACTGCCGTCACGAAGGCCAAGCCAGGGCCCGTGGACGACTACATGGCGGCTTTGGCGAAGAAGTATGGCGTTAGCGAGGGCGAGGTCGCGCTGAGGTGGTGCATTGACCAGGACATTGTCACCATCACCACGAGTGGGAAGGTACGCACAACGCCTTGAAACACACGGAGGACGATGGAAACCGTGGCTGACGAAGGGCGTGCATGGCTGAACAGGAACAACGCATGTCCGACTACCTCCGCTGCGCGACGTTCAAGCTGACGCCGAAGGAGATCAGCGAGATCTTGAAGCTGGGCGAGGGAAAGCACTTCCGGGGCTTCTGGAACCACAAGTTCGCGGACGACGACCGTCGGTGAATCGTGTAGTAGCGGGACGCTTGCGTGCATGTTGATTCCAACGCCTTAATCTTCTACATGCTAGACTATAGAAGAACCCCGCCGTCCGCACTTTACTTCCGCCCACCTCGCGGTTGAGAATCCAATGAGGGCTGTGCTGTCGGTGGATTTGAGAAACTGGCCAGGCATCACGACATCGCGTGCAACGCAGCTTCGGCGCCCATTTCAAGTCACATCGGAGGGCATGTCGAGTCCAGCCATCTCTGCCCAATCTCTCGCCGACATCCCATGGCCTGGTCGTGTACTACCTGCTCACCGCCCCTCTCCACTGGGCCGTTCCACCGTCTCGTCCCTCCCCTTCGAGAAGCCTCGCCCCCCCCGCGAGACCCATCCTCAAGCTCCCCCTTCCCCTTCCGCGGTATCCGGACTCGAAACACCACGACTCTGGAAGCCAAAGCCCGCTCGGCCGCCACCACCACCACCACCACCACCGTCCGGGCCCGCGTCACGCCCTCGCGCGCACCAGCGCTCACGCGAGCAGCACCCACCAGCGCTCCCCCCCGCTCTGCCTATCCCGTTGGCCCGAAGCAGGGAGGAGTGAGGGTGCGGCCTCGTTTGTGCGGGGCTGGGGGACGGTGACGCGTGGTTGAGCGGGCGTGTGTGTGGTTGGAGTCTGCGTGGTGGTGCGGAGGAGTGTGGGTGGGGGGGCGGGGGGGGGGGATACCGTGCTGCCGGGGTAGTCGCGAAGCGGAGTGTGCTTCTCTCGTGGGGCATTTCGCTCGCGCTCGCTTGTGCGTGACGTCGAGGCACGGTTGACACGAACCTCCGTCGTAGGTGGACGGAGTTGGCTACCCCTATTTCAAGTACCGGATCCGCATCCAATCTCGCCCCCCCCCCTTTTTCCTTTGCTTGGCTTCCCCCATACGCTCCATCACATCGAACTCGCCATACAAGCCCGGACGCCCTTGCCGCCGGCCTCGCGCCTCGCAATCTCCTGCACATCCACCACCGCGCCGCTCTTGACGCTCGCCTCGAGGTCCTTGGTACTGACCTTGCAGCGCGCGCTGTACGCGCACGGCCGCCTGCGGTCCCACCAGAACGTGTCGTGCGCGCACGTCGAGCCGACGAGGTCGAAGGCCGTGACCAGCACCACGAGCGCCGTCGTCGAGCCGATCAGGTGCAGGCTGTTGAGCGGGGCGAGGGCGAGGAGGAGGAGGGCCAGGGCGACGGCGAAGCGCAGCGCCAGCCGGTGCGCCTTGCGGATGCGCTGCCCGGGGATCTGCTTGTGGACGTGCGACAGGCTGATGAGCCCCATGCAGGCGAGGGCGATGGCGAGCCCCGCGCAGTAGAACCAGCGCTGGCCGGGGCTGATGTCTGGAGCGGAGCGCGCGACGTAGCCTTCCGACAGCGTCTCCGGGTCGGCGTCGGCGCAGTCGTGGGCGAGGACGAGTTTGGACAGGGCGGCGCCCGCGAGCACGTAGCTCATGATGAAGGGCAGGTGCACCGTCAGCCAGAGCAGGGAGCTG